>VZTA01001590.1:0-30111 GCA_013398855.1 Mohoua ochrocephala | reverse complement strand
GTCCCGAGACCCGAGAGCGTCTTCCCGGCTCGTATCAGCTCAGCCTCGAGGGTTGGTGCTTTTAATGGCAAAAGCACCAAGAGCAGGGATGTGTGGTACTGGATTAAGTGGCACTTTCCTTCAGGAGTAGTTCTTTTAAGTTCACACCTGAAAGTTTTACTTGCTGTCCACTTGCTGCTTCTCCCTACATAAGGATCTCAACCAAACCGCGGCTGAGGAAATTTGCTGCTTGCTTTTTAAGGCCAAGAGTATGCATTTGCCTAGATGTGCCGAATAGTTAGCCACCAGTAAGAAGCAAACAAAAGCAATGAAAACAAAAACGTGGCCCTGCTGACAGTCCCTGAGTGCTGGCTGCTGGTCATTGCGATAACAACAGGACACAATCTGGTTTTGTCATCTGGGAAGTTTTGTCCCTTTGAAGCACAGCTCTAGGGGTGACCACCTCACCATACAGCCCATGGCATACGGTGGCAACCAGAAAACCTTCTCTTTTTTTGTCTTTTAAAACAAAACTGGAACATGTAACAGCTTCATTTAGCCCCACATGCATATTAGCTGTCACTTCTAATTCTGGGACGAGAAGCAGGAGCCGTGTTTTGTTATCTCTGAAATAAAACCCACTAGCCAAGAGGTCATGGAGCCACTCTCTTGTTCAACTCACTGCCCTGCTTTGATGGTCCAGTGGCTCTAACAGAGGCTCCATTTACAGACCCGTGTTCTGACAGATCAGAGGCTGATTTTGTTTAAATTTGTAAGGTTAGCGAAAGTAATTTTTGCGTGGGAGGATCTCAGTCTTTAAAGACCTTGAGAAACTAAAAGTATTTAATGAAGGAACTAATTTATGAAGACAACTGGGTAGGAGAGTTCAGCAACCTCCTGATTGTAAGTGAGGTTTGGAATTTCTTCAAAACAGAAGCTGTTAAACCTGTCATGAATGAAATGCAACTAAGGGCCAGGGAAAGAGAAGGATTCCATGCCACTTTGGGTGAATAACTATCTCCAGAAAATGCAAAGAATAAGTAGGACACAAGGAATCAAAAGGAAAGAACTGATTTGAGATAAGCTCAGGGTCTTGGATATCAGGAAGCACAGGGATAAAGAAGCAATTCCCAGAAGTTAAACACAGCACATCTGGAAAAAGACAACACTTGAAAGTCTTTAAGGGGAAAAAAACAAACAAACAAACAACTAGGCAATTTAATTTTAGATTACATTTTTTGGAGGGCTGAAACAAATAACTGACACCCCCCTCTCCCCCAAAAAAGTTAGGCAATTACACAGCAAGGGTGGGCTTGAAAATAGGGAGTGGGAAAGTTATGGTTTAAAGCCAAGAGAGACATAATTTGAAACTGGAAATACTGAGCACAGTAACAAAAGCAAAGTCAGCAGCTACCAGTGATTTGTAAAGTGATTTGTAAGACTCAAAGAGACCTCCTTGCACTCTAACCCGAAGAGGACTATGGAGCCCCTTGCTAGATTTTTGAAAGGAACTAGCATGCAAAGCTATAAAACATTCACTGGGCAAGATTGGGCAAGATGTCTTACTTTCGATAAGTTTGGTCTCTGTAAATATGAATAGAAATTAATGCTTACAGAGAAAGCTGCTTTTGTTAGAATGGGGATCATAAATACTCTTTATGAATAAAAAGGACCAGACATGATTTAAAATAATGATTATGTTCTGATCATTCATGTTAGAACTACGTGTGTTAAATTTGGAATAGCCGCCCATAAAAGACACTGCTATGGTAAAGGAGGGAAAAGCCCTGCCAAAGGGCTTGGGCTCTTTAGCAGTTCTCTTAAAAATAGGGAAGGAAATTAATAGAAAAAAGTGCAACATAATAAATGAAATTAGTACTACAATTAAGAGTTTCTTGGATAAGACAGGAACACAGCTCTGCGTTAGAAAAAGTAGAACCTAAGACTTTAAGTACTTGTGGGATGAAACTAGATTTCTTTAGGAAAGACATTGTAGGTGATATCTCCTAGCTCTTGAAAAGCATTTGTATCTGCTGATCCCAGAGATTCTCTGCCATCCTATTCCCTGCCTGCTGTAAAATAGAAAAGCTTCCTTCACACAGGATGCCATGATATATTGACATCACGTAGATGATGCAGAAGGACAAGTGATGCCTCTTTTGCTCTAGCTGAACTGCCATTTAAAGTCTGACCAATTCCAATAAAAATTGTTCAAAATGTTACCTATAGTGGATATTCAGGAAACTTGCAAGTCTACATCTGCATAAAGAAAACGTTTCCAGAGAAAAGCTCATAATGCAGATTAATTTTTAATCCACACTTTTCCCAAGTGTTTACATTTTCTTCCCAAACAAGGGTGGGAGGCACTATGAAGTAAAGCCAGTCATATTATTTTGACATGTTGAAACAAAGTAAAAACGTGGACAAACATTTTGCTAATGCAGGATCCCATTAAAATAGACTCGTTGGGTGTAAATAATTTCTTAAAGTGCTGAAAATGATGTCTCTCAACGGCCACATTGATTTGACAAGTAAAAACATTCTCGGCTATTCATTACTTGAGTCACCAAAAGCAACCAAAGGTGGATGTCTAGATCAGTACAAGTATTAAAAGTAGAAGTGACAAGACAATGTCAGGATTAAAAATCTCTTTTCAGCTGTTCCCTCTTCCCCTCTGGACCGAATCCACACCTGAGCACTTTCAGTGAGTGCCTAACCTTCACTTGGTAAATGTCTCTGGTATCTTCACCACAGATCTGTTTTTTAAATATTTTTGGAAAAGAACTTGGAAATTCATTTTATTAATCCTCTCTGCTGCAAAGTAAAAAGCAAATTAACTATTTAACGTGTACCTCCAGCACAGGAATTCTGCACAGCTGCAGGTGATCTGCTGCAGATGCCAGTGGTTTTACCACTAAGAAGTGTTGAGCTGCATCCTCTTTTTGCTTGTTTGGTTGATTTTACCTTTGCTTTCTTTTCTTTTTACCATTTGTCTAATACATCTGACCATTTTGATTTCTAATCCTGTCTTCCAATGTAATTGTGCTATCTCCAGGTCATCATTAACCTGGAAATGCAATAAACAATATAAAATGAAATATTTTAGTCTAGACTGTGATTTTTTTTTTTCTTACTTAGAAGAATATAATTTGAGACTATTTCAAAAGCATTGCTCAGATGAGGTAGTCAACATCTATTTTTTTTTTCAGTCTATCTGCTTTGTTCTCTGCCTGTGCCTTCCTTGCTTTTGATGAGTCTCTTTTGGTTAGTTTTGATGTTCTTGTTTTCACATGGAAACTTGAATTATTTCATTTTTCAGCATTATTTCAGGCCAGGAAATTAGATTAGTTGGCCTAACTTCCTTTTCTCCCACCCTTAAAATATAGGCACTGATTTGGTACATGCCCATAATTCTGTAAACAAAACCCAAAAACTAGTAAGCAAAAAGAGATAAAACTAATTTATTCTCACTGTAAATTTATTCTCAATAAAAAAGAAATAAGTAAAGAGTTATGATTTCCTCCTTGTCTGTGTTCATCTATAAAATTTCAATGCATATAAAGGATATTACAGCCATTTAAGAAGCAATTTTGATTCACATTTTTTATTAATTCACATACATATATATACGTGTGTATGTGTGAATAAATTATTCAATATAAAGTTCCTTGCATATGCAACAAATAGATAAATTATTCCACAGAGTTTCAGTTTTATGATTTATAAAATTCAAAAACATTTAGAGTAGTGGTTTCAAAGTAATGCTTTCACTGCAGAAGGAAAAAAAGTATATGTTGACTGAGGCACACTGAAAAGGAACAAAACCATTAAGTGGGGCTTATAAAATAAAAGAGGAAGATACTTAAGACATAAGCCAACAATTTGAAAAAAGCAAAAAAAGTGTTGAAAGACGTCACAAGAGAACTGTTCCATGCAATTAAACAAAAAGATCTCTCAATGCTGCAAAGCTTCAGCTATAAAAGGATTATCCAGCTTAGAATGTCTGATTCTTTACCTTTGTGACACAAATAAAAATGTAAACAAGGCAAGATATTTTAGCACATCATTCCAGAAGTGATTTGTGTGTTCTGCCTGTAAGACCTCATATTATTTGGGAATTTTTTTTTAGCACAGGAGAAGTAGCATGGACCACTCTGTACTGATTTTACTTTGTTTTTAAGTGATTGCAAACAGAAGTGAAATGTTCCTAATTTAGACTTCTCAACTACCAGTAATTAAATCCTACTTTAAGGTCTGAAATCGGTCAACAAAAGGAAGGAGTTGAGGGAGTTTTAAAAAATAAGAAAGCATTCTCTCTTTTTTTCCCTAGATGCAGAAGAAGTTAACCAAATTTTAGGAGCAAAAATTAGTAATAGAAATAAGAAATAAAATCTGCATATATGTATTAAATGAAACAGGAGGTTGAAGCTATCCGTACGTAGAGCTCAAACACTTCAGTGTCTATTTTTAATTTAAACAAGTTAAACAAGATAAAAACCACAATGGATATTATTGGACATTCTATTTCATCTTTGGAACAAAAGAATCCCATAGCTGCTAGAGTAATTCCCAGGTTAAGAAGATGTGAATAGTTAATGATTAATTTCTTTTATCTTATTCTAGAAGCTCTGCCCTGGGGAGTCTGTAGGTGGAGCAGGTAAAAGGGCTCAGTTACTCAGGAGAAGCTTCGTCTGGCATTAAACTTGGACAACGTGGTTTTAGTTATTTAAACACATTAATAATTTTACAGCTGGATGATTTAAAGTAGTTGTCCTTTTATAGGTTCTTCTGAGCATTATTTTCTGACTCAGCTTCTCTTGAACAACATATTTAGAAGGAGAGGATTCAGCTGTCCTAAATCTCACTGAGACGACATGTTCTCTGATAACCCCTGAACTAAGCAATATAATTATCTACATATAAATAATCCTGACCAAAAAAATTACCAAAAGTTTTCTGTGGTGATCATTTTGTGTTCTTCCTGTCTGATGAACCCATTGATCTCAGATGTCTTTTCCAACCTTCACAACTCTATGATTCCATGATTGGTTTTGCATACAAGAACAAGACTTCATTTTTACTAAATTAAAAGGGGTTCATGGAATATAAGTATAGGTAGACTTTGATTGGTTACATGCTGTAAGACTCGTGCAAATGCTGAGTTCATGGAATCCCAGAATCCCAGAACGGTTCAGGTGGGAAGGGACCAGAGCATCTTGTCACACCTCCCTGCTCAAGCAGAGAAATAAAATCTATTATATATTCTATATAAAAGTCTAGTCTATAATATTTTACAATATCATTATGGAACGTTTAAAACATCTGTGATGGCACTACATATACTAAGAACAACTCAAAGTTTGCATGAAGCAAACAAAAGCAGCTCTATGCCAGCATGTTGTAATTATAAAATATTATATACAGCATGGCCTTCCTACAGACTGTAGGAAGGAAGAAACATAGGTCATGCAGCAGTGCAAATTCCATAAGAAAACTGGCAGAAGTGTTTGTCATGTGTCTTTCCAGAGAGAAGGATTTTTTTGAGTACACTGAAGCTCCCAAATCTAGCTGCATTGCCTGCAAATAGAGGTATAAGGTTTGGTGTAGAGGCTGCTACACACAACCCCTTAAACATATCTAAAGATAGCTAAAGATTCAAAGACTTTAAAACAACATGAAACTGCCTGCTTTTATTTTTAGTTCCTTAAAAACTTAATTTTGGTCTTTTTAAATATTACACCCTAAGGTACAATCGGTCCTGATGTTTTTATTAGGTAAAACAAATCTGGACTCAAGATTACAGACTCTCAGTTTGCAGACACATGAATCTCAATGTATGAGGGAGAGAAGCCATACTAATTCCATACAGATGTCCTGCTGCATTCCTGTAAATTTTCAGACTGAAAAGGAAATGCTGGTTACACCCCTTTCCCCTTCAGCCCACGGTAGAACATTTCACAGATTGCATATGTGTTTTGCATGCAGAGAAAAAGAGTCACAGATCTCTCTTTGCTAATTCAAGCATCATATTTATTTCATACATATGTATTTATTTATCTATTATATATATTTAATTTTTTTTAACAATCTAGGAAAACTAGCCTTTGGGATTCGGATTTCTTTTCCAACATCCAAACACAAAAATAGGAACAGTTTTATTCTATTAGATGTCCTTGTTTGCCTAGGAAAAGAGCATATTTGTATTTTTATATGTGTGCAAATGTACAAATATGGTTTTACAAACATAACATGTGAATATTTTTTCAGAAGAACTTGGTCCAGTGGAACTACAACACCTGAACAAATAAAATGTGACAATGCTTACCACAGCCCAGAAGGTTCTTTGCACAGGGTAAGACTTCCGTGATGGAGTTGTTCAGAGCAGCAGCTAAAACCAAACCATGTTCTCCACTGACTTCCACCGGCACAGAACCTAGTGGAAAATACATCGATGAATGTGAAGAAAACTTTTTTTTTTTTTCCTCCCTAATCCATAGATTGAAATCTGTTTATCAAATTCCTTGAGTGTCATTCAAGACCATCTTAACTTTAAAACAATTCTGCTACTACTTACAGCTGCTACTCTTTTTTATATTATTACAGTGACATCTAGGGGTTTTGTTCATGCATTGGGACTGTGTTCTGCAAGCATGGGATGAACGATGAATTTCTTGATCACAAAATATTGTCAATATAAAAGAGGCAAGAATTGTTTAGCAGAGACTGCACAGAAGAAATGCTGTTAATCTTGGCAGGTGGATTCATTATGCACATTATGCATAGCTACTTAAAATTAGAGAGCTACGTGAATGAGGGGTGGGGGGGGAAAGATGTTTTAAAGATACTTTCCAAAAGAGGAAAAAAGAAAAAGGCAGAAATATATCAAGTTTTTACACATGCCTGTCTGTGAGGGTTTGTTCCACAGGCCAGAAAAAGGCAGTCTCCTGATCCCAAAGAGGGGTAACTGCAAGATTCTTACAAAGTAGGGTCACATAACCTACATTGGATAGGATGTGGAATCAGCAAAATAATTTTGTCAGAAGCAGATAAATAATTCATGGCATTTAGCCTGTGTTTGTGAGCAAGCTGATTCTGGCTTTCACATGACTCAAACAGCTCAATGATAAGGACTGGTAGAGCTACCAATTTGCAGCTGAAAAGAGTCTACCCTAAAGCTACAATTTATTTCATTATTTATTTCATTATTTATTTTTTTACTTGCTTACTTTCCTGTATTCTCCTGAAGCTAAAATAGAACTTGAAAACTACAATTCAATACTCTGTCTTTAAAAATTTAAAGCACTGTGATAAAAATCAGCCCCCCCAAAAAATGTAATCTAAAATTAAATTGCCTCGTTGAGACATGCTATAGCAAACATATAAAACTGCATAACACAGCACTATCTGTTCCTTCTATTATTTCACAAGCAACGAATTCCATCACTAACAGTTCTGTAAATCCATATTACTTTTGATAAAATATTCCAGGATTGAATAAATAAACCTGGAATTAATAAACTACGCAAGCCCAGAATTGAAACACGTTTTAAATATATATATCTATATAAATTAATACTACTGAAAATATTCCATTTCATTTGTTAAAAAAAAAAAAAAACATTCATTGTCATTTGCTTGCTTTCTACCAAGAAAATGCTGGAATAATTTTTCAAAACATGAAAGCAACAAAAGGAGTCAAGCATAGGCTGTAATTCCCCAACAAACCGCAGGCTGAGTCTCACTTCATGGGAACTGATACTGCTGCAGAAATCTGAAGAAACAATGTCTTGTTTATGACCATCATAAAGAAAATCAATAAATGACTGAGCATGACAAAACAGGTGGGCAGTGACGGTGTTTGGGTACACAACTTTATCCCCTCTGCACATAATTTGATGTTGAATGTGTAAGCTAAGTGCACTACTGCCACAGCAGACTGAAGCAGAGAAATGTGAATGACACTGAAATAAACTCCAGGAAATTCTGTAAAGCTGGATTAAGGCGAGGAAATACTAACTTATCCTCTAAGGAGCTCTGGATGTGAGGATTTTCCTGTATATTGTTGGTGACTATAAGGGTAGAAAGGTAGGTAATATGGGTATCACCTTCACCACAATTGGTAGATGTAGAAACTTCATTTTCATAAATTTTAAGTGCCAACACTTCAACCTGGCTGCCAAATCCAGCTGTTAGCATAAAAACCTCTGTGAAAGCTTTCAGAATGTGATTTTGTACCCCACAATTGTCACTCAAACTCAGTTTGCACTGGTTGCTTGTGCTGGCTTTGCTGACATACTGTTCACAACATGATTTGCTTTTATAGACATATGTAAAATTAACTTATAGCTCTCAAATATGTGCAGAGGCTTTCCCTACCTAGGCTGACTTTTGGGAATTCAGGGAAAAGGTGCCAGACATCTGCCAGACTTGTTGGTTCACAGTTTATTTGACAGGAGATCCTGAACTGATGATTTCTTGAGAACTGACAGTATTTTACACTTGTTACTGGTTACAGCAGTCAAAATATTAAAAATATTTCAATTAAAATAGACAACATAATTTTGGGGAAGACCACTCATAGCAGTTGAGTGTTATCCTGCTACAGCATTCCTAGAAGGCATCTCTTATCAGTCAACAGAAATTTAAATTGTACAGGTCGCCAGAATTAGTGGTGCAAGGCTGAGGTGGGGGGCAATTTTCAGGACTCATGTGACCACCTCCACCAAATATTTATCAGTCATGGAACCGCAAAATTGTCCTCAATGTTGTCATCAATGTTCATAGATTTGGGACTGTTAGCATTATTCTACACATGCAGCCATTTCTACTTCAGCATAAAGCTTGTATAAAATTTGGTCCACTTAAGATTGAAATGATAGATCTCATCCTATTTCTGACTGAAGTTTATAAGCATTTGCATGAAACAAAAATGGCAGCATGACTCATCCCTGTCTGCTAGCAGAAAAGGTGAACTGTCTTTAGCATAACAGCTCCTGAGAACCTCTACTTAGCACTCTCCAGTAATGAATTCTAAAAATTAAACTTTTCAATGTTTTGCAGACTAAGGCAAAGGTTTCAAAATCTCAGCCTACTTCTACATAATTAAAAATGCATTGTTTTTTCAGGTGGGAGGTCCACCTTATATCCCAGGACAAATCCAATGTTAAAAGACTATAAATTCAGCCTAGGGAGAGACATTTTTTAAAAAATCACTATTCCTACATCTGCAGGAAACAAATTCAGAGCCATTGAAAGTGCCATTGTAAGAAAAAGGACCTCTGGAAATTGAGCTGGTTGAGAATTTTTCTTGGAAATATGTGAAGATCTGTCTTGGGGTTTTTTTTTTTTTTTTTCATTTCTAAACGTTCCTTTTCAAGACTAGAACTCCATTTGTTGTGGCATAAAGGGTTCAATAGAACACCTCAAATTTGGGACAAATTATATCCTGGTTTTGTGATAGGAATTTCATGTCGTGTCTTCAGTGTTTGGGGATCTCAGGCAATGAGATATGCACAGAGTAAGATTTCATAGTCCATAAATTCAATGAAACAGCCTTGATAATGACTAAATACCATAATAATAATGTATTATTAATAACATATTACTAATAACAATCCTGAGAATCTTGTGTGTAGCCCACAGTGGAGTAACTGACCAAGACATGCAGCTGGATGGGCCATACATGGCAGTGGCATGCTGTAATTAGCTGACTCTATGAAAATGAGGAATCAAATCTAAAATCAGCAGTTACAGGTTTTTTACTACTTTACTCTACCGGTTATCTAGAGAGCACCATGAAAACAAAGGAACGGTTGAATGTTATTGAACCAATAAAATAGCTAGGAATAATCTTCATGAAACCACCAGATTCATCTCCAGGAAATGGTCAGATTTCATGGACTGATTTCATGAAATCACCAAATTTGTCAGCTGGATTTCATGGGCTGACTTTCAGAAGCGCATGATGTCTGTTTCTCTGAGATGACATTGGTTTTGGTAAAATCACCTGCTGTTGGTGTTTCTCACAGGTCCAGCCAGCAGCTGTAACTCAATAAAGATGATGACAGTTTTTCTCTAAGTCATCATTTATGCCTTTGCATTCCTAGGTGGATCAGTAGCTGAGCTGGTTCCCAGCAGTCTAGTCACGGGTGATGGATCATCAAGATTGCAACAGCCTCCTGCTCTGAGGATATCTGAGCCACTTGGAATTTCTACTGTGCCATATAATTGTGCAGCTTCTGATCCCGGCCAATCCAGAAAACATGGATTGTAATTTGTGTTAGTCCAGGGTGTCTTCCCAGGTGATCTGGCACAGCCCCTTTGGTAGGGAGAAGCTCAGATCCAGTCTCAGCCCAAACACTGGAACCCTCCTGAGTCTGAACCAGGACAACCATTCCTGTCTTTCTAAGAGCTCATCATGTAATGGAGTAATCTTTAGCCCATATACAGGCAGAAAAAAAACAGAAGTCAAAATCCTTTTAATGGCATGGAATGGGGATTGGGAATGCTGTGGGTTGACAGGTATGGATTTTCATCCTAATTAATTTCCACGTGAATGACTTGACATAACCGAGAAGCTATATGAGATAATGCCCTATAAATAACAATGGGTGAGAACAGTTTGAGCAGAAACAGAAAATAAAATTTCTGAATGTAAGTAAGAAGTAATATTCCTACTGTAGCTTAGACAAAATGTGTGCGGCCTCACTTTCGGCTTCTCAGGAGAATCTTCTTTTTCCTAGAAGAAAGAAATGGGCTATGGCAGCACGTTCCCCACAGCTCTTCTGCTTTCCTTCTGCTTCTCTGCTGCAGAAGCCAGCACCCGTGTGGCCACTCCTGGGGTGTGTTTGGCAAGCACGAGAGCACAGATGCCAAGCTCTGGAATGCTTTTTCCAGGACTGATGTCCGGGACTGTAGCTGTCTGCCTGGCTGGATTTCCTCATGCTCCAGGCTGGCCCCACAACTGGCTGCCAAAACTACTGAAGGATTTGCCAACAGGACTGGTGTCAGGATTAGTCTGGTTTGCTGTGCTGGCCATCAGGATGCTGTGATCTTTCAATTTTCCTTTCACAAAAGGAAAAAAATTTCTTTTGTGTTTCAGAACAAAATTCTAGAAGTGTGGTTTTGGGTTGTTTTTTTTTTTTTAGAGCTCCTTTTTCAAGTGACTTTTGTGGCGGCAGAAGGGAAAATGCCACATTTATCTGAACTGTTAGAACACATACAGAAAACTACAGATGTACGGATTCTGCCCATACTTTTTGAGCAGGCCACAGAATTATCAAGTTCCTTCCCTGATTTGCTCACAGCTAAATGGGAGAACCCTACTGCTTTCTGCATTTCTTCAGGACTGGGTATCTTGAACATTTTTAAGTTGGCAACAGGGCAAACAGCTTCTTTGTGTCTTCAGAAACAGCATGTAAGGACAAGTTAACATCGTTCAGTTTGTGACTAAAGCAGGAATGCAAAAGAATTCTGAGACAAAACCTCTGTTTGCATCTGGAACAAATGTACCAATCCAAACTTCTCCCTGAATGTTTTACGTGCATCAGATAATGGTGTCACTCCATTCCCAGTGCGAAGCAGACTAATTTGCTCAGAAGAATGAAAGTTGGGAAATGCTTCCACCAGTAAAGTTCCTGGGGAAAAAAAAGGGGAAAAAGATTAAGAAGCAAAAATGCTCAAAAAATAAACATCAGGGATGGAGGAAATAGAAGAAAGGAAGTAGCAGAGCCTGGACCAGGGAGAACTGCATGTGGAGACAACAAAGCTTAAACTCTGTGGTCTTGAGTGCAAATCACATCACAGGAACATTTCAAAACTCGGGCCTGCACTTTGTGCCCCAGAGGCCTTAAACCAGCTCTGGAATAAAGCAATACTTGACATGTATTAGAGGGAAATGTGGATTTTTTTTCAGAGGCAATGGCAAGGAAAGAACAGTGAAAAGTACAAAACCCCCACCCTACGATTCATTTAAAGACTGCGAAAATCTTCATCTATTTGTTGCATTTGTTCTTCCTAGGAAAAAGAAAGGATCAAGTGGGATAAACATTCCAGAAATATCTTTTTATTCTTCTACTTTCTTTTTCTTTTTTTGGAGAGGATCGGAAAAATAACTGAACCTTTTATTGATCAAAAAGACTTAAGAAAGTGAATTTTAAAAAATGGGGGGAAAGGTGTCTTTGGGATGGAAGAATGGATTAAAAGAATGCAAGACACTTTAAGGAGTTGTGAGGTGTATTCATTGCCATGCCTGGGACTGGGGCCATGAAAAGTGTACGTGTTTTATTGGGTAAACACCAATAAACTTCTCATTGGTCTGAGAAGTTCTACTGGATGGTTCCACAAGATCCTTATCCAAACCAGCCTGGTTTGCAGGGATAGATCTTCCTGCAGTTCATGTCTCTTTCTTCTTGCAGTCAAAAAACTGGAACCAGAGAGGCAAAAAGAAGAAAAAAGATGCAAACAAAGGGCCACTGTTGCCATTCTGCTAAACAGATATATTTAACATATCTCTCCAAGAATTATAGAAAATTGTGAGGAAACTTCTGTAGGACAAATGTCAATAAAATGCCATCCGTCTCCAAGCTGTGAATTCTTCACAAAACTGTCAAAAATCTTCACAAAGAGATCAAGTCTTTTCTCTCCTTGATAAGACGTAGGCTCTACAACAACAACAAAAAAAAAAGTCCAAAATAAAATGTACTAGACCTTTTTTAAGGCTACACTTGAATTTAGCAAGTTATGAGTTCAGAAACAGTATCTTTACAGATTTACAGTTTCAAAATTTAAAACAAAAATGTGACCACAAAATTAGTCCTGTTCTTCAGTGGTGCAAGATACAGGATACTGCATTTGGTGTGAAATTAATAAGCAGGTGTAAAATCATATGAATTTCAAAATTTGAATGCAGCTATCTACTGTTACAGAAGTGGGAGAGGTTTTATTTTACACTGCTAGAATTTTTGATGTGATCTTGCTTTGCTTCATTTATCTACCAGATGGGAATTAAAGGCACATTCTGTATTTGCAAAACAATCACACTTGAATTTTTGAAAAACATTTCTAGTGAAGTGAGGGAAGCCTAACTTTGCTTTCTTCTAGAAGACAAAGTAAGCGGAGCTCAAGGCCTGAAGCAGGTCCTTGAGCCTCTAAATGCCCAGTTTGCTAGGACCTTAATAAAACCCTGCAAATAAATAAGTACTTCGCAGACATTAGCAATGGCATAAGAAAATAGCAATAGTTATATGAAATACAAGTTTAAAAAAAGCTCTCAAAATTTCCTGTCCTTCTGCTAGTTATGACAAACAAAGGGACTACAGAAATGGGGAGAATATAAAAATTTTAAAAATAGACGAAAGTTGCAGATACATTTCAATTTGCTTGTCCAGTCTTAGTGAATCCAGGGAGCATTTTGGAGACAGTCACTCGACTTGCATGTTGCACTATGCACATTTGTTGCTGTGCTTTGTGCACTTTGGGCTTTCTCCAGGGAACTCCAGGACTTGTGATTAAATTTAGTAGCTCTCAAGACTTCCTTTCTGATAATACAAATTTCAGCCTTTTGAAATGAGCCTGTGACTTTCTCAGGTGCTGTGGTTGTAGTTTTGCTGAGTCCTCACTAAAAAAAAATTCATAAATACTTTTACTTAAATTTACTTCCACTTGAAAACACATAACCACTGTGTAATTACAGTACAGTGTGGCCCAAGTAATCTGTGAATTTGTGATTGTGGAAAATACCACCAGACACTGCAACTTTACATCCCTGAGCTGTGGATCAGATGGGATACATTCCCCTTAAGCATCCAGACAGTTTGTATTTAAAGGGAAGAGTAACCATTTAATTCTTTTCACTAGAGATCACCTGTCTGCTTTTATCATTCAGCATTCACACCATGTGTTACAGGCCAAGTCAGAAAATGTAAATCAAAATGCTGTCTTTGGTATGAAGTGGTGGGGTTTCGTTTTAATGATATTCCTTTTTTTTAATTTTGAGTGTTTTGGGGGTTTTGGGTTTTGTTTTGTTTTGTTTTTTTTTGTTAGTTCACACAGAAATTCCTGTACACCAGAGAGTAGCTTATATTGTAATTTTTTCAAAAGTACAGTCACACAAAGCAAAACAAGAGTTAATGAAATTTTGAAGGAGAAAAAGGTAGATATTTCCCACAGATTTTCTATTTCTAGAATGCTATAAATAAGTCTGACTGTCACAGTTGGATCTCCTTTTCTTCCTGGAGATTTTACACAGTAGGAAAAAGACAGAGGCCTGGGGGAAAAATGCAGAATAATTCATATCTACAGAATCATGGATTCTTTGGGACTCTTTCTACTTCTGTTGGCAAATGGAAGAGTGAAATATCAGGAGTACAGATATTATTAACTGGTTCTTCAGGCAGTCAGAGTATAAGGGAAAATATAGACAAAGGTAATAAATTCATAACGAAAAGCTGGACAAGGACACTGAGCCTTGTGTCTGCATTTCATGGGTCCTGAAGCTGGAAGTTTCTCTTCTTTATTCCCCTTCTGCCCAGGAGGCGAAACCTGCTCCAGAATGAGTGACAGAATCTTCTCAGTGCACAGGTGCAGAATCAGAGCAAGGCAGGAAAGCCAAATGCTCTTCAAAACAGCAAAGATGTGGGTGGAGAAAAGAGTCTTCATTTGCTGCTGGATGTGTCTGGAACAGGGGAATGGATGTTTTGTGTGAGCTTGATGAAGAATGGGGCCAAAATCAAAGTGTTTCTCTGAGAGCTTTGGAGGATGCAGTTCAGCCATGAAATGGACTCGCCTGGCAGTAATGACCATGACATTACCAGGCAGATGAAAACAAAGACAGACAGATAAAATTAATTTTGCCTTTAATCTATAGCAATTATAGGTTCCCTAAGATTTACAAGCCATAATAAAGAATGGAAATTATAATAAGTAAATATATATTCTAAAAGGGATGTAATTACTATTTATTATTACAGATAGTAAACATGGATCTCTGTGCACAAAATGTGCACCTGAGATGGCTGCCTTCAGCCTTTTGGGTTGTTTTTGTTTGGTTTTATTTTTTTCATTTTTCAAAACAGCTGAACACAGATGACTGGCTGAGAAAAATGAGAATTATCTTGCCTTCCCATTTTCCTATCTACAGTAGACTGTAGGGGGGAAAAAAAGAGGAAAAAAAGAGAAAGAAATATGCCAGATGTGATTCTAGCATGTTAATGTGAAGGAAACTGCAACAAATGTTGACATTTTGGCATTGAGAACATTGCTTTGACTGGGGTCTAAGTGGTGGAATGTCAACATTCTTCACTTTCTCCTAGTAAAATATTTGCTATAAAATGTAAATGAAGACCAAAGAGCTTTTTCTTCACATTAGCTTGCCAAAACATCTGGGTTTCTGTTTACATTGGTTGGCATCACAGGGTTATCCTTCAAAGAAACCTGCTTTTATTTTCTAATTTCTAATGGAAACCTCTCAAACATAAAATGCTTTTTTGAGTAATGCAATATTGCCTGACTATGGGAGTAATCTTAAAGTAAAAAAGTAATAGCTGAATCTTTTAACATTTTAGCATTCAAAAAGATCAATTTTAAAATTTCTCTTTTTCTGCTAATGCAGGAAGCAAATCTAGAACTCGTTTCTTTTTTTGTTTTCATCTTCTAATACATGTTTTCAAGAAAGCATGAAGCAAAAAAAGGACTGTTTCAATTAAATTTGTGTATTGATATTTATATTTCAGTGATTGCAAGAGCTTTCAGCTGGAGTCCCATACACCTGATGTGTATTTACACAGCAGGTGGCATGACTGAAAATTACTACCAGAAAGCAATAATAAGAACGCAGACAAAAATAATCTAGAAAAGACAAAATTTTCTCAGTGATTTTCAGCCTCACTACAAGGTATATCTGCCTCCAGAATTAGCTAAGTGTTAAGCTACCAGTGCATTTGTACTTATTCTTTCTCCACCTCTACATTCATTACAGCTTAACTGAGCAAATATTTCTCTTTCATGGCTAGACTCTGCTGGCAAATTAGGCTCAGCAGCCTCGTAATGGTGGAAGAAGAAATTAGTTACTGATTTTTTTGTTAAAACTTAGACCGTTTAATCATTAGTCAAACCAAAACAATAAACCCAATGCTGCAATTCCTCTTTGAAATAAAGTTTATTAGCAAGAAAAACACACTGTGTGAAAGATCTCCTTTTTTTTTTTTTTTAGAAAGTAGTATTATTGGCTTGTTCATTTAGTGACTACAAAGAGTCATCTGACTGCAGGATTGGGGTTTTTTTCCATTCCCAAGACACTTCTTACAGCATTTTAATGTGCTTAATGTACATGTGTATATATTCTTGTGTAAAAATTAGGAATATGCTGCTGGGGTCTGTTAGTCTGTCTGTTTATTTTACACGTGCGTATTTATATGAGGAATGTTTTAGTTGTTTCACTTCACATCAGTGAAAAATTAACTTCCCAGTGCCTTTTTATACAGTTGATCTTGTATTATTGTTACAGTCAGAGAAGGGGCTGTAAAAATGGCTTTGTTTATGAGCACACCAGTTCCTGTGTGTCTTCAAGTCAGTGGGAAGTTGCACTAATGGCTCTATGGTTAAGGATTATATTTTACAGTCTTTGCCCTAGGGACACCAGCACCTATTTTTCCAGTTTCTAAAATGCTGTTATCTTGAAATAGCATAAACTCATGTCTCAGTTTATTAGGAGCACTCTAATCATCAATAAAAGACACTTCAGACTTTGGGCATCTTGATTCAAAGACAACAAGATTCACTCCATCTGTTAACCGGCCCTAAGGCTGTCAGCTCTAGGAGATTATTTTTCTTGGTGTGGAGTAGTCAACGAGGCATTTGTGAGAGACACTGGCAGGACAACACACACAGGGACACTTATCCCATTGGCAGGCCTTGGTTTGAGGCAAATAAATTGATAAAGAATTCAAATTAAATCAGGTGAAGCTTGGGTTTAGACAAAGGGGGAAATGAGAGCTGAAGTGAGTGCCAAAGGAGGAAAATTTCACTGCCACTCACAGGTGAGTGACAGCTGACTGCTGGCCTGGGTGCAGAGTTCCCAAGGATTGGAGTCTGAAGACAGTTATTGTTTCTCATATAAATGTCTTTTTCTACCACAGCAGATAACCAGTCTGGGCCCTACCTGAGTTAAATCATCAGTTCCTCATAACGGAGCATCTGCTGTAGATAAGGGTCACACATTTCTGCAATTTTTATTCTGGGATTTGTGTTGTCTCTGTTAGTGTTTACCTTGGACTCCTTGGAAACGAGAGAGATTGTTTTGGGGTTTTTTTTAATTGCTTAATTCTGGGGGTTTGCACATTGGTTTGTTTCTTTTAGAAACTACCATTAGGTAACTGTTGGAGGCAGTAAGCAAAAACTTTAAACACAGCCTTTGTTTGAACATGTGGTAGCCTGTGCATGCAACAGGAGCTGCAGTGTCTTGAAAATGATCACAACCAGAAGTGACTTTTTTTTAATGTACAGATATAGGCATACACCTGTACAAAGATATGTGTGCAGCTCGTTTGCTTCAAAATGCTGTGCCAGAAATTACAGCTGGAGATCTTTCAAGAGTTGTTAAGGATCCTACATTTTTTTGGACTCACCTACTGAGGGATATATAGGGTCAACAATCTGATTAGGTGAGTATCTCTTCTGGAGATCACAATGAAGTAATTAATTGTCTCTGTACCTCGTTGTGCCTTCTGTAGCTCTACCTCACTGCCTGTTTCTTTCTTGTCGTGATGCTTGAGGTGAAATAGTTTCCTCAGATTTCTCTGAATATCCCTTCTCTAGAGCAGAGATGGAAATAGGTTGAAATAGATACTGGAAAAAAAATCAACAATGGCAAAATTAAAAGTGGGTCATGTTAGAGCACTTATGAACGCAGAGACTGCAGAATCAAAGAGGAGGGGGGAAAAAAAAGGCAGTGGGGAGAACTGCTCTTTTGATAAAGGAAATCTAACGACCAAATTCAACCCCTCACCCCAAGCCACCAGGCCAGAAACACACCACCCCCCAGACCTTATCAGAGCACAGTCTCTCATCCTCTCTGCATCACCACCTCCCTGCCTCCTTGGGGCAGGATTACGTGCTTCGGTGTTTTAATTTCCCACAAAAATATCATCAGGAGCCAGAACATTGAATATGAAATTTCCCTAGATCTCGTTAACCAGTACTTTAATGAAAATCCTTGTAGAGATGAATGGTCCCAAATGATTTGGTAAGTGACAGAAATATTTCCCGAATAAGCTTAGTGTAAGATACTTATTATTCTCTCAGCATTTGTGATACCTCTTCCCAAAGCCTGGCCACTCCGTCCCATTCATGAAGCAAATCAACTACTCCTCCTAAATGAAAGAGTTTCACTACATTCAAAAAATGAGCATCTCTTTATAGCCCAAGTGCCCCTTTCTGCGTTTATTTAGTTAATTAACAACACTTTCATCTCAGCAAGTGAAAATTCCTCCTTTTGGTAACTCCCCCAACAAGTTCCCCTATGAAATGTCTGTTCCATGAAGCCCTTTACGAACCAGTCTGTCAGAACAGCAGATTTGGGGTGAACCTCACCAACGCCTTCCATTTAAACCTGCTGTGGGAAATAGCCACTCCAAGGCTCTGCTGCCTACTTTGTTTTCCTTTGCCAAGAGGTCATTCCCTCAGAAAAGGTGATAAATTACCAGTAATTTAAACATAACTTTTCAGTTTTATATATATATAAAGGGATATGAAGGAGAAACAACAGTAGAGAACAAGTACAGCATTACAGCTTTTCCAAATTGAACTCTTATGTCTCTTAAGTACACATATTTTAAAGCCCTAAAGATGGAAGGCATGTCAATGAGATCTATTTCTATGCAATTGCGTAAAATTGTGCCACTTCAGGCAATTTTAACTGGACATAGAAAGTGGTCTGGTAAAATGCCCCCAGAACCCAGCAAAAACCCTCCAAGACATTATCTCTTTTTAATTTGAGGTGATGTGGGTGAAGTTACTATTTTTAGTAAGCTAAAGGGAAAATGTGTTAATTACATGTGAAACTGCTTATATCCTGCTCTGGAAGCTAAAAAGGGAATGTTCTGAGGGCCTCACCAAAAAAAAAATTGTCAAAATACATGAAATGCTGCCCTCTTCTGATTAAATTTGATCTTAGAAGTAGCTGCACTTGCAATAGAAGAGGTCTGAGAAGACTGAACTGACTTAAAAATGGGGCTTGGCAGGTGGAGGAACCCTATCCCTGACTAATTTCTGGCATTTTCAATTCTTTATATTAATCAAATATTTCTCTAATTTCAAAATATGACTAGGACACTGGTCTTAGGTTAAATTTTTCAGATCTACCAGCATAAAAAGGTACAAAAATAAGATCATAGAGAAATATGTGCATTTTGAGCCACTTCTCTGATTAGTTTGACTGCTTTGATCATAACTTCCCACCACACTGACATGCAGGGTTGTTCCAGCTGTAAATTACCACATACTCTGAAACTCTGACTGCTTTTCAGACAAACAAAACACAACAAAACAAAACAAAAACCCGAACAAACAACCAAACCAACCAAACAAAAAATAACAAACAGAAAAACCCAAACAATCAAACAGAAAAACCCAAACAAACAAACAAACAAAACCTGGCACGAAAGGATCTCAGTCACCACTGAGCACCTGCACAGCTAACAGTCCAGGGAATATCTTTACCAAAAAGCCAAAACCAAAGCCAAAACTACAAAAAAATCCCCCAAAAACAACCAAAAAAAAAAAAACCCAAACAAACCAAAACCAAACCAAACCAAACCAAACCAAACCCCCAACCCTCCCCCAAAAACCCAAAAACAAACACAAAAAAACCCCAACAACAAAAAAACCCCCAACCCCAAAAAAAACCTCCCCCAAACCCAACCAAAAAACCCAACCCAAACCAACCAACAAACTAATTTTGGCAAGTAGCATTGTGAGCCTGAGGATAGGGGGCATTCCAGCCCACAAGACAATCAAAAAGCTCTCAGAATTTAGATCTACCAAAAAAACGAGTGGCCAAAGGCCAGTTTAGTAGCTTTTCACAAAATTCCAGTTTCCATCAGTATTTCTATCGTGTCTATTCTAAGCACATTCTTATTTTCCTCTGGCTCGAACAGCAGAACCGGCTTTTTTTTCCCCAAAACCAACACTCCATGCTTCACACGCTTATTTTAATATAAATGATATCATATCAATTTTAAGCAGGTAAAATATTTGTATAGTACCAGCATGGTATCGTCTGCAGATCTTAAAACTCCTTTTTTCTAATAGAAAAAAAAAAAAACAAAAAACAGAGCCTAGCCTAGAAATCATCGCCTATATCCCTAATTATCCTTTTATATGTTACGTGTTTACAATGTTTATTTTCTGTTTTACTTTACTGGGCGCGACGCTCGGTGCCGTGCTCCGCGGTTCCTCAGGGAAGCAGGTCCTGGCCGATGCCCGCGCGTCCCACACGACTCCCCCGGGCAGGGAGGGATGGAGCGGGGTCACGGCGAGCTCGGAGCAGAGGCTCGCTCCGTCCCGCTCCCCGGTCCATCCCGGCTCCGTGACGGGAGGAGCGCACAAGGACCGGGAGGAGCGCACCAGGACCTGGCGGAGCGCAGTGGGGTACGCAGCTGCCAGGACCTGCCCAGGGCGCTGCTGCGCGCGCGCGTCCCGCTGTCCCCCTCATCCCCCCTCGTCCTCCTCATCCCCCTCATCCTCCTCATCCTTCTCCTGCTCCTCCTTCTTCTCCCTTTCCTCCCCCTTTTCCTGCTCCTCCTCTGCCGCCGCGGCCATGGGGAAGCTGAACGTGGTGATGCTGCGGTACCTGTCCCGGGAGCACTTCAGGGTGCTGACCGCGGTGAGTGGCCACGGGCAGCGGGGCCGGGCCGGACCGGCGGCGGGCGGGATCCGCCTCTGGTGCCGCTGCCTCCCCTGGGGCTCCGTGCTGGGGCGTGTCCTGCTGGGCAGGGCCTGGGTCGTGCCCGTGTTCCCTTCGGCCGCCCGGCGCGGGGGGATAGGGAAGGGCAGAGGAGTCTCTGGGGAAGCTCAGGGGTTCTCTGAGGACGCTCAGGGGGTCGCCGGGTGGTCTCTGAGGATGCCCAGGTGGTCCCTAGAGATGCCCGGGGGGGGCGGATAGAAATGCCGGGGTGGTCTCTGAAGATGCCCGGGTGGTCACCAAGGTGAGGCAGCATCACCAGAGTCTCCGCTATCTCCCCTCCCTGTGGCTGGGACTGAAATCTAATCGGCCACTTATCTTCTGTTTATTACCGCAGAAATTCCCCCGCTGGGTTGTACATAAGCTCCCAAGGGGCAGTCATGCATTAAAACCTTGGTTGAGTTAAAACATGAAAAGTTAGGTCTTAAAATATGTAGTGTTTTAAAGTTGCATCCTTGAAAAGGGATTTTACTGTTAAGCAGGATCTGATAATTCACTGTTGAATGCAGGGACTAATAAATCTATTTTTAATTACTCTTTTAGGTGGAAATGGGCATGAAGAACCATGAAATCGTTCCTGCTAGCTTAATCGCTTCCATTGCCAGCCTTAAACACGGTGGCTGTAATAAAATCTTGCGAGAGTTGGCGAAGCACAAGCTCCTGGCTTACGAACGAACTAAAAGTGAGTTTGCATTTTGCGTTCGTGTGTCCCTTTCTCATTCTGTCCCCAGTGCCTCACAGTGGTACCTGCCCAGCAGGTTAGGATGTAGGAGTGACCAGAGTGTGTGTTTTGCCTTCTTTTGGGCTTAGCCTGGGAACCTGGGTTTGTGCAGCCCCAGGTGCTCTGTCTGCTGAGCTGCTTGTGCCTGTAGAGGTGACAGGCAGAAAAGACAGGAACAGTTACCTTCCTTCTTTGCTCAGAATAAAGTGAAAAGGACCATCACTTAAAGCAGTCAACCCAAATGAGTGATAGCCTCACAGTTCTGGAGCAGACTTGACCATCCTTGGACATTTCACCCCCTCAGGAAGAGCTGCTGAAGCAGTTTTTATTATCTGCCACGTGACAAAGTTGTGCAGGTCTTTCCCCATTCCCTTCAGCCTTTTAGTTGGATCTGGCTCTGCAAACACAGAGTCTCTAGGAAATACCCATCCCTTTTGTCCGTTTGTCAGAGGATTAAGGGTTGCTCAAGTTGAATTTGAAAGTCTTTAGCATTCAGTCAGATTGAGCTGATAAGAGCCAAGAGGTGGAATATTACTTGGGTGTTGTGTACTGTAGGCTGAAACGAGAAACAAGATTAAATTGAGATTTATTTTAAATGTGCTGATGCATAATAAGGAGTGAAATATTTTGTGTTTTATTTTTTCCTAGCTGTGCAGGGTTATCGGGTAACTAATGCAGGATATGATTACCTGGCTCTGAAAACTCTCTCTTCCCGACGAGTCATCGCTTCTGTGGGGAACCAGATGGGTGTTGGCAAAGAATCAGGTAAATAATATAACATTTTTAATAATTCTTTTTAAGCAAACACGTCTGTAATGTTGCAGATATTTTGCTAAAATCCAGGCGAGTTTTCCTCTGATAGCTACATCAGTTCATCTGTCAGACACCAGGATTTATGGGTCACTTGTTCAAATGCCGTGTGGGGCTTTTGGCTACATTTGAGTGTTTATTCGTAAGAGTTTAATTGTATTTTGTCCATTTTGTCTGGTTCTGACTTCATCAAGGTACTTTGCAGGCAGATGCTCCTTGCGTAGTGCTTTGTGAAGAGTTTCAAATGTTAACAAAAAGGTAATTTCAGCTTTTTTATGCCCCTTAAAAATAAGGTAGTAAAGTGAAATCGGCTCCAAGCTGTTGGAGCACCATCTCGGTTCCTCTTATGTTCATGTAGTTTGACACAGAATGTAACTTGTGTAATTGGAGAAGGGGATTATTTGGGGGCGAATGCTAGAAAATGAAACATTGGGTGTTAGTTAACACTGTTTAAATCAAGAGTTTGGCCTCTTGGGTTGCCTGTCCGCTCAGCAGGAAGGAGAGGCTCCTCCAGAATGTGATTAAGAACACCAGAAACATGTTAAAAATGTTTCAGATCCCATCAGTGGGAGTGGAGTACTGTCAGCTTTTAACAGTAATTTTTTCATGTGCAGATCTCTGATACACACTATGTAAATTCAGCTGCCTTTACTAACTATGCCAGGAATAGTAAGAAGAGAGGTAACAAACTTTCACTGCACCTTTCCGACCTTCATTAGATATAATTTATTTGTTAGATCCATTCCCTGGCATGTCTTCTAGATGTTTATATTGTTGCCAACGAAGAGGAGCAACGGTTTGCACTGAAATTGCACCGGCTGGGGAGAACCTCCTTCCGCAACCTGAAAAACAAACGAGACTACCACAAGCACAGGCACAAAATGTCCTGGCTGTACTTGTCCCGGGTAGCAGCAATGAAGGAGTTTGCATGCATGAAGGTGGGTGGCCACTCGCACAGTGCCAGCAGTGGTGGCGCAGGCTGGGAGATGCCTCTCAGGCTGTCTTTTAATCACTTTGTGTTTGTAGGTAGGATTTATGCTTTATTTTCTCTTTTCCCTAATGGACTTGAAGTATACAGTTCAGACACTTTTAATGCCACATGCTTTGTACACTTTCCAAAATGAAGCTTTGCTATGGGAATCACACGGAACGGAAGCAGGTGACGTGAGAGAACTTCAAATTGACGATGTTATTTGTGGGTAGATAATCTCTATATATCAGCAGCTCTGCAATTTTTCCTTTAAAATGTATAGCATGAGCTTGGAAGCAGCTGTTATTTCTTAAAATTCTTTTTTAATTTACTTCTTTTTCAGTTGTTGGTTGGCCATCGGGGGAAATCTTCCAGTCTAGAGCAGTGTTCTGATCTAAAAAAGTACATTTTGTTCTGCGCTGTGGCAAAAGATTTCATTTTTTAAGCATATATTGCTACTCTCAAGAGTTTTGTATTTTTTATCTGCTTTAAAAAAACACAGATATTGTAGAGTGGTTGAAAGATTGGGAACTAATTATTTATAGAAAACTAGTTTTCCATTCTCCTTTTGTGCTATTCAAGAGTAGTATATCCATGAAATATTTTGATTTTCTTGTTCTTTTAAAAAAGAGCCATGATGGATTCTCTCAGTGGCCCCCACTGAGAGAGAAAGAACTAAAACCATCATTTAGAGCTTCTGTATTGGTCCAGGTGGTCCAACTGGTAAAGCATCATGTGTTCAGAACTTGTAGGAATATAATTGTGGGGGTCAGTTTCCCTGAGCATAGGCTTGGGGTAGGATTAATTGTGTGCCGAAAAGCAGTAGTAGCTTAATACTTAAATAACAAAAGCTGTATTTATGTTGCTTTAACTTAGGATTCTATCTTAGAAAAAATCACTGGTAACAAGAGAATGAGTAGAAAGAGAATGAACCCATAAAAAAGTTAAATTGATTGAGTGAATGACTAAATTTGTGCTGGAAAGGCAAACAGGAGAGCTTAAGTTAATCTTAAGTGTGTTGTAATGCTGGTTATTAATGAAGAATACTGAAGAATACACTGAAGAATGAACTTTTGTCTTTACAGCAACGGAGTATAGATTGACTAATCTGGCAGAACTGCGTTGACAGCAGCTTCATGTGGAATTCTTTCCTATTGCCCCATTTCCAACCCATTTCCAGTTATCTGCTGTTGATTACTCAGGCTAATGTACCAGATGAAATTCTGTCGTTTCTCCATTCTGTTGTGTTTTTCTTCCAGATGCACAATAATGAAACTGTAGGCAGTGCACTCAATGTATAAACCTGGGAATTTTATTTGTATTTGCAGAGAAAGTTCAGCGGCCGTGAGGCTGTTTTCCTTCTTAAGGATGTGATTTGAGCATTGCATGCTGCTACCACAGTGATGTTTACTGCTTATCTTAGGTGTGGGTTTGTGAATAAATGTAATGCCTTTTTAACTATTTTATTTTAATTTTTCAACCTGTTGTCGCTTTCCAGGCTTTGCATGACAGAGAATTTCCTGTCCCCAAACCCATAGACTACAACAGGCATGCAGTTGTTATGGAACTCGTTGATGGATATCCTTTGTAAGTAGTGAAGCTTGAATTCTCTGTGTTACAGAGACCCTAACAAAGTTAGGTTAAGGGTAACAGAATGAGGATGAGGATTTTTCCTTGTTTTCTACAAAGAAATTGCACATTCTCTATGTTACTTCATATATATTGAATATAATATCCTTCGTGTTCTGAGCTCCAGTTTGTGATCCTTGCTCTGTTAATTCAGGTGCGTTTGTAACTCACTGTTGTAGAACTTCTACACTATTGATGTAGAACACCAAATATTATCTGGTTCTGCACCTTCAAAAAAGATTATTTTGCTTGATTTTTCCAGCCTCTAGAAACATTAAATATTATTGAGGTTTGTATATGAAGGATTGGTTTGCTTTTGAATGCAAAAGGCCTGTATACTTGATACAGTGTAGACTAACTCAGGTCTAATCCAGAGACTGAAAGTGTCTTTATGGAACAAATGTGCTTATATAGTATTCAAGATCTAAAGTGGGCAGTGTAATGAAAAGGGAATTAATTCCAAAGTGTAACAGTTGAAACATAACATGCAAAAGACTTTGTTATAGTCTCTCTCCCCACCTTCATTTGTTAAATAATTCCACATCCATCATGTAAATAGAACACTTCAAGTTCCTTCTGGAAGTCTGCAGTAGAGGTTTACTTCTTTTTTCTTTTCCTTACATAATCTAGAAGATAACGATTTTGTAAAAGAGAATGTCATGTGGCATTTGAATTTCAACACAAGGAGTGTTAGTTCCTCCTGAGACCATGAGATTAGCTAAAACAGGAGAGAGACAGAAGTTTGCTGCTCCATTCTTTAAGTAATGCATTACGACAGCAGTGCTCAAGGAGTGTGAGTTTAAATGAGGTTTAGCCTGGGTGTTAGGAGATGTTTTCTCCTCTGGAAGACGGAGAGGCAGTGGCACAGGTTGCTTGTGAAGGTTTCAGGGTGTCTCTCCATCCCTGGAATTTTCTGTCCCAACCAGACAAAGCCCTGAGCACTCTGATCTGGTCTCAGATTTGACTGAGGAGACCAGAGACCCGAGGGCCCTTTTAACTTGAGTTACCCTGGCATTCTATCAGATGTATTTCATACTTTGTCTGCATTTTTAAATTAAGTCTTTCAAAGTTTAGAATATTTTATTTTATTTAACTTTTCAGGTGCCAGGTGCGCCACATGGAAGATCCCGCTGCTGTCTACAGTGAATTAATGGATCTGATTGTAAAACTTGCCAATCATGGTCTGATCCATGGGGATTTCAATGAGTTTAATCTCATCTTGGATAATGACGACCATGCCACTTTGATTGATTTCCCTCAGATGATGTCAACATCACATGCAAATGCTGAATGGTAAGTTTAGATTTAAAGGTGTTTCCAAGGTGAATCTGTCAAATGCTGATGACAGCAAACAGTCAACCATGACTTGTTTCCATAAGTCTTTTCCTGAATCTTTTTCTGCATGCAGCACAAGTAATGTTCCAAACAAAGAGTGAGTAGAAATGTCTCTTCAGGATAAATATGTGATTAATTGCTTCTCAGAGATAATAATATTGTTCAGTTAAGAAATGCTCAGAAATAAAGTGCATCCTGTTTCTCTTCCTAGCCTTTTGGCTTGAGATCACTAATAGAAATAATTTTCAAATAAAACCATGTAGGGTAAATGTTTCTCATTGCAGTAGACTTCACTGGTTTTTTTGTTTGTACAATTCTGTATTTTTTACAGGTATTTTGACAGAGATGTTAACTGCATTAAGGAGTTCTTCAAGAAACGCTTCAACTACGAGAGTGAGCTCTTCCCAACATTCAAAGACATCAGGTAGAAATGACCAGATGAATTCGAGTTCTTCTACCTATGGCACTAGTGTTGGTTTTCTGAGAAAAATGGATGCCTGTGGGAGAAATAAAAAAAAAAAAAATAGGCCCAACTCTGCGATTTTAAGTTATATTTCTGTCATTTCTATTGTGTTTTCTTCAAAGCTACTGTAAGTGGTTTTCAAAAGCTAAAGTGTGCTTTAAAATCCTGTGCTGCCTTCTTTGTCTTCTTGCAACCAAGGAAGAGAGATCAACCTGAAAGCTTGATCAAAGTGGTAAATGTCCAGGAAATTTTAACAGTGATGCAGAATCAGCCGGTTTGACAGTTCTAATATATTGAGGATTAACTTGGGTTTCCATTTTAAAACTATTTTTAAAATGCTTGTAAATAGGGTGACTGCCTCCTCAGGCATTATTACATTTAAACTTTTCTTCCTAATGTCTTTTGTTCCTTCTGAAAAGTAAACTAATTTTTGACTCATTTTAAGACCGAAACTGTTGAAATGAAAACAGTTTTATTTCATCCTGAGCACTTTCTTAAGGAGTTCCACGCTTTAATCAGCCTTCGTATGTCAGACCCTTTATTACTCGGTTTGCTTAAGCATGATTTGAACTTAAACCCAAATGTTATTCCTGCTAAAGTAAAACAATTTCCTGAAAAAAAACCGCATAATTGCAGGTTATGGAGATGGAATCATCTTCTGGCGAAGTTTTCTTCTCTCGGATTACATTCTAAGTTAGTATTTTACCTGAAGCTCAGCACCATCATGTGGTGTTTTGTGTGTTTCAACAGAGTATATCTTCTTTATTAATAGTGTGGGTAATTTTAGTCTAGCTTGATTAGCTTTTAAAATCCAAAATGTAGTATATTGGTAACTTGGCTTATTGAATTTAGCATATTGAACGAAAACATTCTTCTTTCACAGGAGAGAGTGTTCTCTTGATAAAGAGATTGCTGCCAGTGGCTATGCAAAGGAGATGCAGGAAGATGGTGAGCTGCTTTACCCTGCAGTTTCTGACGAGGATGACAATNCAGAGGTGTTAGAACTTGCAGAAGATGCTGAGAAGGAGCTCAACTTCTTCAGCAAAGGTGAAGAAAACAGTGAAGACTTCGTGTGTGAAGTGAGTGATTTCTCTGAAAGCAGAGCCTCTGACAACACAGTGAGCAGCAGTGAGGAAGAGGCTGATGCAGCTGAAAGCGGTGAAAATACACAAAGACTGAATATGGCAGAGTTGAGTTCAGCCTTGGAAAAAGCCGAAGGGCCAGCTGTGCCTTGGAAGTCCAGTGAAGATGCAGAGGGTTCTGCAATTACTTCTTCTAAGGGCAAAAGATTAACTGAAAATGCTGCTGAACTGGAAGATCAGGCAGGTCAAGGAGGATGCTGTGAGGGTGAGGAGAACGAAGACGAGTGCCCTGAGCTGGTCAACTCATCAGCTTTAAATGAGGAATTCAGGCATTACAGGTAAAGATTCACATTTACTGTCTAGGAGTGTGGCTCTTCCACCCAAAAATGTAAATCTTTCAAGTAGCTCAAGAAGGACTGCTCTTCAGCTGTCCTTGTTTAAACTGAAGCCTAAAAATTCAATTTATTTTGAAAATATTGCAGTGAATACTTTTCCTGTTTGTATTATGGTTGTCCAGCTGTGTTGTAGTCTCTAATGAGAAAACAGGTCTTGCACTTCATAGACCAGCCTATTTTCTGTGGTGGATTTTTCCCCCTTTCATTTCAGCTAGTATTGATAATGAAGTAGTTCTTGATGTTAAAATACTACTTCTAAATAACTTCTGTGAGTAAGTTTATAATTCAAATACTTAGTGTCAAAGCCAAATGTTCTGCTGCTCACCCAGCTGAAGTCATCAACAACAAGCTCCTTGGTGTCTGTGATTCAAATATATTGTGCTGTGTGTTGCTGGCTTTTAATTCTTTTCTTGACACACTGAGAAATTCCTGCTTGCCTTCAGACAAACCCCTTTTATGTGAAATTCTATTTCTTGAGTTTGCCAGCCCACTGTGTGTGTGGATACAGAGATCAAGTTCATACTCCTCCTCATTTGCTTTTGCCTTTCAGTTAAATGATTGTCAAAACATTGCGCAGGATCTGAAGCATTTTAGTGCCCTGAAATTTCTCTTCTTGTGCTCGATATTTATGTGGCTGTTGTGCAACAAATTCTTCCTTTCCCAAAGTGCCTGTCTTGAACAACCAGTGTTACTATTAAAAATGGAAACACTTTGTAGCGCTTGAGTGTTCTGTTGAGAGTTTTCAAGTTACAGCCCAGAAAGTGAAGACTCAAACACAATGCTCATAAAGGCAAAGAATGTTTATCTTGCTAGTGGAATAACCCATTGATTTATGTGTTTCAGTAACGAAGAGTGCATCGTTCCCATTGCTGGGCATAGAACAAGGACTAAGAGCATCACATCAGTCAGAAGTGTTGGGAGCTGTTCAACCATTCCTCCGGTAAATATTATTTTGTTGTCATCTAGTTTACCCTCAGACCACCTTAAATTGCATATAGCTGTTGGTACCTGTTTCTGAAATTGTTCTCCAGCATCAATCATCTTTAAAACTACTGTAACCATCTACCTCTCCAGTTTGTATCTCCATTCCTACAGAAAAATAGGATTGATACTGCTGTTACTGTTTACAGGGAGTGATTTCCAGCACTCTCCTTCGTATTTTGCTTTTTGGTCTCTCACTGAAGCTCCATAGCAACATTAACAACTCTCATTTACCCAATAACTAATTTATATTAATGTATGTTAATGCTCTAACAGCATCAATTCATCCATTTCTGTTGCTAATCACAATTAATATTTTTTATTTTGAACGTAGATACTTGAGTCTAGGTTTAATTTGGCCTTTCTCACCTGTCTTCTTAGAGATTTCTTCACATTTCTTTTCTGAAAGATTTCTGTGAACTCACCTTCAGCAGCGATCTCTTTGGCAATTTGAATTTGACCTTCTGAATTACATAAATCAGGACATTTTCAGCAGAATTTAATGTGCTTTTCTTCAACCCCAGACTAGGCAGTAGGTGATATGTCTACCTTAGCACCAAGAATTTTGGAACACACATAGGTTGTGATGATGGAAAGACTAGTGAGTGTTTCCAACAAGTGCTGTGGCTCAGCAATAGAATTTGGTGAATTTCCATTAGCTTACCTGTCATAATGGTGTCTGCCTTGCAGAATTTATTCTAGCAGGTTTCCAGCAAGGTAGGTGTCCTGGTTTGAGACAAAATTCGGAGGAACACTATGGGAGCAATGTCTCCTCCATAGAAGGCAG
>VZTA01001589.1:23496-53672 GCA_013398855.1 Mohoua ochrocephala | reverse complement strand
GCCCATTTTCGCCATCCAGCCCGTCCGCCATCACGACGTGAGGGAGACGTGACCGAACTCGCGCCACAGCGCCCCCTGCAGGCGCGGGGGGGATCATCGCACCCGCCCCGCCCGGCCGGGAGCCGCCAGCGCCCCTGCCGGCGGTGAGCGGAACTGCACCGAAGAGGAAAGGGCCTGCGGCCGGGAGAGGCTGGGACCGGGCTCTGGTTCTGTNTTTGGTGTTGCTGCCGGTGGTGTTGTTTGTTTGCCTTGTTATACATATACATACTAGTGAAGAACTGTTATTCCTTTTTCCCATATCTATGCTTGAAAGCCCCTTAATTTCGAAGTTATAATAATTCGGAGGGAAGGGGGTCATATTTTTTCCATTCCAAGGGAGGTTCCCACCTTCCTTGGCAGATACCTGTCTTTCAAACCAAGACACCAGGTTCTCAGGGAAAAAGCACACCTCAGTAGCATCTCGGTCCCTGAGGAGCTTCCGGAGCGCAGGAGAGCTGGTCTGCCTTTGCCAGCTGCTGACTGTGCCACATCTCACCAACGTTTCCTTTGCGTGAGCCTGTGCACAAAGTGAGGAGCCTGCCGGGGGAGAAGACATCCCCCCATTTTATGCAGAGCAAAGAGAAAAGAGACAAGGACAAAGGAGATGTGGGAGCACAAGCCACAGCAAGGCTGGCCTTTTCTTTATCTTGTGAATTTGTATTTTTACATATAGTCATATTTGAGAGCAGCCAGGAGGAAGAAAAAAGGATGTTTAAAACCAGAAATATAATGCAATTCTCTAAGGAGCTGTCTACCTTTTGTAGGTATTTTGGGATTCCTCCTCTCTGATGGGTCAAAGGGAGGAGGAGGTGACAAGGACTCCCCTGTGTAGGAAAAGGACTCACACTTGGCAACCCTGGAGCCAGAGGTAGTCCCCAGACAGAGTCATGTGAGTTGGGGAATGTAGCCCAGCAAACCCAGTGCTCAGACTAGGAGAGAAGCACCATCTGCATCAGCTCCAGCCATCACTGAGGCTTGCCTAACCAAGTAGCAGGCATTAGGAGAGCTCTAGTCTTTCAAATTCACCCTGAAATTCCTGAAATGTGTGTGCTATTACTCTTCTCCTGCTTGGTCTCATTGCACTGACTGCCATCACAGCAGGATGTGTGCAGTGAAGCCCCAGCTCTCTCCTCTACCAGCAGCTTCTCTTCAGCATGGTCATACTCCCAAGGTATTGCAGACCCCAGGAAATGTCACCTTTTCAAAAAGTCTGCAGGAGAAATCCTGACCCCAGGCTGCCCATTACTTCTAGACAATGTGGGAAAGCTGGTCACCACCCGGGGGGGACCTCTGGGAAGGGGCATTGAGCTGCAGTGGGGGTGCAGGGTATCCCCATCTCTGTGCCAGACAGGAGAGTGGGCAACCCCTGAATTATGCCACCTGCCCTTCTTCCCACCACTCTTGCTTACTCAAAGACCAGCCATTTCAATTCCAGACCCCTCAGATGTCCTCAGCTGCCCCTGAAAGCTGCAGGGTTGCTTTTCACAAGGATAATGCTGATGCAGGAAGACGTTTGCTGGATACATGGCTCCTGTCACGCTCCTTCCCCAGAAAACTCTTCGCCTCCACAGCCCCACTGTCACACAGAATACCAGGTGTCATACAACAGAGTCTGCTGTGACTGTCACCACCCAACATGACATGTCACAACAAGGTGGCACACGCACAGAATTCTGTGCTGTCTTCAGAAGCTCATGCGCAAAAAAATGCTCGTAAGGAAGGGCAAAGGAGCAGGAATGCAAAGAGGAGGTACTGGCCAAAGGAGCTGTTTTCTCCTGCTATTCTGAAAGAAAAGCCTTTCCACTCAAAAAAAAAAGGTTGATTTTTAGCAGGAAGAAACACTATAGCAAGTTTCTTTCTCCTTTTTCAATCTAAACCAGAGCAGAGCCCAAGGAGAACGTGGTGCATCCCTCTGCATCCCCAGCAGTGCGATGCAAGGACATAAGGCTCAGAGAAGAGACTCTGTCCTGAGGAGGCTTCAGCCTCTGCAGCAGCACAAGTGTCGCATGAGAGCATCTGAGACAGACAGTGGAGCTCTATCAGACACTTTTGCAGAATAACCTGACGATGCTGAACTGGAGACAGTTGTTGACAGCGTAGTCTTGAAGCTCAAAGTGCTTTGTGCACAGAGCAGCTCCGGAAAAAAACACCTCATGCAAGAGATGGGGGTAATTGCTACTGTCATCTCCCAGAAGTTGCTGTTCTGTCCCAGTGAAATGCTCCATGTTACAGCTGAGCGCTGGTCCTCTCATCTTTTGTTTACTTGTTTCGTTTCTACTATTACTGAAAGGTTCTACTGGACAAGTAAAAATATTGCCAGCCTGAGATTTCCTTCTGAGTAATCTTTAAAGGACACTCTCTCCATCTCTTTTCATTTTAACAACTGGCTGGCAGAGAGGGCTGCAGTAGGTTTGGGTACACCCCCACATCACAGACATGCACTACCCAGGGTGGGAGCAGCTCATTCCCACACCACCCAATCCCCCGACATGGCTTACCGTGGGGACAAGCAGCAAAGCCCAGCACTCAGGGAATCAGCAACTGCAGCAAAGGGCCAGTGCTACATCCTGCCGACTAGCAGGAGCACAGTTTTTTTCCCCTACAGCCCCTGCACAGGGCAGGGGTCATGGGTGCCTGTGCTCCCAGCTGCTGTCCCTCCACCATCCTGCCTGCCTGGACCCCATGCCCTTTCCATTCGGTAGGGGTATTGATCTGCTGGCAGCAATGGGCTGGATAATTAGCCAGGAATTAGGGTTTCTATTACAGCCAGGAGGCTGCCCCAGCTGATTTATCACCTGAATAATTTACTGTGATTGAAAGGAAATTAAAATGAACTCCATTTGACAACTGTGCGCTTTTATGGGCTTTAGTGAAGACTCAAAAGCCAAATTAATAGCCTGGTGTTGTTTGATAGTCTACTGAGAGTAAATATGGGAAGGTTTTTTGTCTCCTGATGTGCTCTCCTAGGCTGGATTTTAGAGTTGGGATTTTTTTTCCCCTCCCACCAGTAAGGCTACAGCCTGGAACAGCAGAGATTTCAGCTGTGAAAGCCAGAGAACTGCCCTTCCTCCCTGCTCCTCTCTGCACTGCCAGCACCACCCTCTCCTTCTCTTTTCTGCAGGTACAGAGGATCTCAGGGTCAGCAGATTGGGGATGAGCAGGTAGCGCCTGCCGGCAGCCCCTGGCCCAGCCTGGCACCAGCATTGGCACTAGCGGCCAGGGCAGCCCACCCAGCTGCCGACACTGGCGACGGGCTGCCAGCAGGGCAGCCTGAGGGAAGGCACGGGAGTAACACAATGTGGTAGTTTAGCAGTTTAGAAAAACTTCCGTGACCAGCACAGNTGCTTCCCCACTGAGGGGTGGCATGGGGGAGGGGGGAGGGGGACCCCAGACCTCCTCCCAGCGAGGGTCACTGGGGCCCCCCGGCGCAGAGGCCGAGGCTGGGCCACCGGGAGAAAGCCACCCTAGAGCCACGAGCAGCCATGCAGCTGGAAAACACCCCCCCAGCTGAGGCCGGGACCACGCGGCCGAGATTCATCTGAGGCCGCTGCGGCCTGCACAGTGCCAGCGGGCCTCTGAGGCCGGTGCAGCTCAGCCTGAACCGAGGAAAAACACCATGCAGCCGGCAACACAAGACAAGGGCGAGGCTTTCCCCGATGCAGAGACCAAACAAGACCAACTTCTCAGCTGAAAACTTACAGACACCAACTTTCTTCCAAGTCAGAGAAAAGGGAAAGTGATGTCGTGAGGAGGCTAACATGGCATCGCCACGGTAACTGGAGGAAAGGAGAGAGAGGAGGTGGTCCCAGCACCAGAGCTGAAATTCTCCTGCAAGCCGTGGCGAGGACTATAATACAGCAAATTGTTTTCCCTATAATTCATGAGATGAGGTACATGGGGGTATGTAGAAATCCACACGCAGCCCATGAAAAAAATAGGGCTCAGCGCCAGAGCCCATAGGTGCTGTAAAAGGCTTTTAGAGATTGAAGAAGAGAGCCTTTGCTTTCAGGCTGGAATAGCTCATCCTTAAAAGACTAAAACCCCATGACTATTATGACCCATGATGGCAGTTGTGAGACGACTGCAAGATTTCGTGGGAGGACAGACTGTTGTTTGTGAAGTTTGAAGCCACGCTTCAGAAGTTCACAGAGAACTATCTTCCGTGGGAGGAATCCCACGGCACAGCAGAAGAAACTCTTTTCCTTAAACATAAAGAAAGACTCTTAAGAAATGAAAGACTGACCAAAGCCCCATGTTTGTTTCCCTTGTGCGGTTTGGATGAAAGAGGGAGGTACTAGAAGAGGAAGGTGTTCTGAAAGTTTGCTTTGGTTTCTCAATATTCTTTTTACTTTTAATTGTTAGTAATAAATCTTCTTTATACTGTTAAGTTTGGACCTGTTTTGCCTTGGAGTTTTTTTCCACTTTCCTCAATAATCCTTATTTTACCTCATGAAATGAAGTTTTAATTTCCCCTTCTCTGCTCAGCTATAACAGAGACAAGTAAGTAAATAGGTTTTTTGTGATGCTTGGCATCTAACCAGCATCAAACCGCCACATGCAGCCACCAAAATCATCATGCATCCCACAAACCCTTATCACCACCTTGGTCCCCTGCCACTCTGGTAGAGCTGGGGGTGCACTTCACCATGGTTCAGGGTGCTGACCCCACAGCACCATGTCTTCCTACCCACTACTGCCTGGACTCTTGCAGAGCTGGCAGAGCAGTGCTAGGTTCCGCTTCGCCTCTTCCTTTGTCTTTATTTTTTCTCAATTTTAGTATTTGTGTACATTTATTGAGCCACATATTATTGTTTCCTTTTCCTTTTTAACTTGCTTTTCATTTAGCACACCGTATAATGCAGCCATGGTTAAGAGCTTGCCTTGGAATGCTCAAATCATTTCTGCAAGTGACAGATTGAGAAAAGATTTGGTTATTCAAAGTAACCATAATTTAGTTCCGTAATTTTCACTGTTTCTGGACAACGTGAAATTTTGGGAAGACACAAATATTAGCTCTGTATTTCTCAATATAAGTGTCAGAGTATTTTTCAGACTCTCAACAGCCTCTGTCTACCCAAAGGTTTCCCAAGAAAAACATATTTCTCGCACTCTAGGGATCAGCATACGGTCCTGCAGTTCATAGAATCATTGCATGGTTTGGATTGGGAGCAATCTTAAATATCATCTCATCTCAACCCCCCTGCCACAGGCAGGGACACCTTTTGGTAGATTGATTCCTTCCTTCTGCTTCTCCAGTAACTGCACTTGGGGAGTGAGCCCACTTAAAACACAAATGGGTAGTACTTTCTGGCTTTACTAGAATTTTCTGTTATTCCTGAAGATCAAACTCCAGTATTGCAATGGGGGATTGTGTATCTCACTCCTCTCAGAAGTTGCATTCCAGCTGTTCCTAGCAAACAAACCCCAAGATTCCTCTTTCAAAGCTGGAGCATACTTAGAAAGCAAAACTTGACAATTTTCAAAAGAAGTTTATGCCCCTCTCTTGGTCAATTCAGAGAACTTCTTTGGTGCAGCTCTCTCTGAATCAGGTTTCAACTTCATGCAATTCTTCCACTTTTTCCCAATCATAAGTAACTTTTTTGGGATTCCTTGGCTATCCAAATTCCACCTGCCTCTGCTTATCTCCAGATCCACATTTATTTGCAATCCATGTCATGAATACATGTGTTACTATATGTTTGCCAGGTTACTGGCTTCTGTATGCGCCCAGAATATCTATGTTTTATCCAGAAATCAATCTGAGAACAGATACTCTCCTTAGTTCTAGCTAAAAGCAATGAGAAAGCACCAGCAAAGGTGTGGGAATCATTTACTATTAGCAGCAAGCACTTCTCTTCTAAGCTGGTGACCTACATAGTGCTGAATCTGGTCACATCATGTTATGCCTCATTATGGCCCTGATCTAAAGTTTATTGAAGTCAATAGAAATATTCCTCTTGGCTTCAATGAGTATTCGATTGGACCCATGTGTGAAGCTGAAAGTACAAGAGAATCCATTTCTGTTGTGGACAGAAATCCAGCATGGGTAATTCTTTTCTTTATTCTGAGAAAATTAACACACTGTCTCTCCCATTGAGCCAATCACCCAGCATTTTTCACCTGTAGATGCATTAATCCCGCTCTCACGGCCTCCACAAGCACAGTGGTCCACAAGCCCCAGGCTTGCCCCCTGCCTGCTTCAATGGGGCTTTCCTGCACTTGTCCAGCCACACATACCTGAAGTCCCCTGGTCTCCTTGACGTGCCTGGGTCTTGGTCTCCAGGAACATCTCCTGTCTTTGCCAGGGCTTTGACTGGAGAATGTGTTTGAGTCAACAGTTCATACAACAGATGGCACAGGCTTGGCCAGTCTGGGACAACTTCCCAAAGATGCCGGGGAGAGTTCCTCCGTCCATCTGGCTGGAGTCACAGCAAGCCATTGGAGGACAATCACCCTCACAGCCACACAGAAGGGTTTTGCTGAGCACAGCCAGTGCTTCCAGTTCTTCCGGGTCTTAATGGACAATAGGCACTGGAAAATTATGCCACTCAGTGTTGCAACTCTCTGCACAGGATGAGTGCCAGTTCCGGATAAATTCTGAATTGTCACTGCAGCAACCATGAACAGTGGGGAGTTGCCTGCAGCAGAGGCCAGGCTGAAGTGTGTTGGTCTGCCACAGGTATCGGTGCACAACACAACTCCAGGGCAGGCAGGCAGGTAAAAGCCACTCCTTGTGTCAGTTTGGTTTCTTCCAAGGGAATCTGGGGTGTTGGCAACACCAACAGCTGCCCTGTGGGCAGGGGGGCTTCACTGCAGAGCCAGCACACTGGGTAGCAGCAGGGCCCATCCACACACACACACAGAGCACAGAGAGGCTGTAAAGGCTTTCCTTTTCCATGGTCTGAGAATTACATGGTATTCAAGTTGCAGGCATTGTCCCTGCTAATGGAAGAGACACACAGAGCTGGTACACAGCAGCCATGTACGGAGCGGCAGTGCAACACTGACGTTGCGAACATACCACTATGTGCGTTTCCATACCCGTGCCCAGAAATAAGTGAAACCAGTTTTTCATGAGCATTTGCAGCCAGTGCAAATCAATCATGGGCTGTTTGCAGAAAATAAGCACAAAAGGGCATAAACATGAGAGAAAGGCCTTCACTCTTATGAATTCTCTTAACAGAAGAATTCATTTTTATAGCAAGGCTCTGTCAGGGTGAGGTGGGCCAGAGTGCTTCTGGAGTACTGACTTTATGTCATGGTTCCTCCCCACAACATACAGACATGAAAGGACTCAATGCTATTTGCACAGATGACCCTCAGCCCCTAGCTCCCAGCTGCTGGACTTCCTCTGCCATTGGATGTTTTTCGTGCTCCACGCATGCAGAAAACATATCCATGCTATGGAGCATGCATGTACACGTATCCAGCTGCACCACTGCATGTTAGCCTGCAAAATGAGGCAGGTAACAGCTGATGCCTTACTTCTGCCCCTTTGATGCACAACATCTGTCAGTCTTTAATGGCAGGAGGGCACCGTGGGATCCCTGCCTCACCCAGCACATGCAATTGTCACTGTTTCTCTCAAAGGCCTGTCTGATGCTTTATTTCCCTGTCACTGTCCAATGCTTGCCTTCTCTTTCAACATGCCAGGAGTCTTTCCCCAAAGACAAGTATCCATTCCTCATCAGTCTCTCCATAGATGACACAATTTACAGCAGATGTGAAAATTAATGATTCTTGTCAACAGCACAGCACAGATTCGCAGATTCACTGAATATTCTGAGTTGGAAGGGACCCACAAGGATCACTGACTCCAAGTCTTAAGTAAGGAATTTAACCCACAATCCTGGTGTTACCAGCATCATGCTCTAACCATGTTGTAAGGTGATAAATAGCTCAAGAGCCTCCATTTTATACAGGTTAACTGAGGGAAACATAAAGATGGGAAACTGAAGGAAATGGATTGGAAGTACGCAAAGCAAAGGGTTACGCAGTGGTGAGCGATCACTCCCACACAGCCCATCAGCCCCTCTACCTACATGAAGGGCAATGGACACATAAAGGTAAGGACAAATTTTGTGCAGAAAATGCATCAGGAGGACTTTGGGCAGCATCTGGGAACCAAGCATGATGAGGCTGCAAATATTGTGCTGTGCAGAAGGGAATTCTTTCCCCCTCACCGTTGCCAAGGGCCTACCCCCAGCACACAAGTAAGGAGGAAGAGAGGAGCCATGAAACAGGAAGAAAAAAGGATCTATAGAGAAATGTCTATAGAATAACAATTATTCCACTAAAATACCCAGAGCCCTCCTCGGGTGAATACTACTAGGACATCAACAAGTTTTTGTGCCAAAGCAAAATTAGTGATGTTCCAGCTGGTTGCTACTGGATCAAATTTCTAATAAAATGGGTAAACAGTGGGTCAGCAGCTCATACCACTCTTCTCCCCACATCCTGTCTCTGTGGCGAGGGGTATCTTTTCCATATTGTCCTCTACAGAAAGAGCTTCAAGCTCCATGCATCCACCACTGACTTAGCTCTTAAGGCATCGCTTTGGGGTCCAGCAGCACTCTGGACAGCCAAAGGTCACAGGCAGATCTTGCTTTACTACAGTGACAACTCTGGTTTTCCAAGGCGTGTCATTAGAATCCTCAGTATTTGATTTCTCATTGATTTCTTTGGCCTTCCTAATTGATGCAGACAGCTTCTCCACTTTGGTTAAGCATCATGACAGCTTTGCTTGACTCACCAAGGAGGTGAGACAAGACTGTTTCTGTAAGGGCTGGGGTTCATACAGCGTCTTTGTGAACCACAAGAAGTCATACAGATCACATCTGGGCATGTTGAAAGTTACCCTTCACATACCATCAAAAAGCAGAAGCGGACCCCAAATAGCTGCAAGCCCTTAACCATGGTCCTTCCAAAAGTAAAGACCATGCTCCAAGCTATATGAAAACAAACAACTAATTTCTTTTGCAATTACATGTAAAAATGCAAGGCAACATGGTTCTGCAAAGTACCTTTTGAACCTCATAATGCCACATTTCTCAGCATCTTACGTGACTTCCCAGAGCATGCAAGGAGTATCCCGTTCGTCAAATTAACAGCAGCATATCCCAATTTTAATAATCTGGCTGCTCAGAGCCATTCTAGCCACAACTCCTTTTGTGGCCCTGGGAGATCCTTGCTCCATCAAGAGCAAAATATCCCATATTTGATAACTGGGGTAACACTTGAGCAATATCCAAATTCAAATCTCCCATTCTTCTTAGAAAATCAGTAAAAGTTTATCTCTGGATAAATGTTCATTCACTGCTGAACTGCCTCCAATGAGCCACAGCTGACCATGACTAAGAGTCTGCAGAACACAAAACCAAATAAAAAGTCCCCTCCCACCACTGCTCCCTTCGCAGTGATTATTTTGGCCTGTAAAGCTTTTTCAGGGAGAGATCTAACAAGACACAACTCCTAGGTGACCAACGCCGAAAAGGCTTTGCCATAGCCTTGGGCGCAGCGCCTGCCCTCTCCAGCATCACCCGTGTTAGGATGGGATAACCACCATCTAGTGGTACGTGAAGGTCACTTCACCTTCCAGAGACACTGATGGTGTGACTTCCCATCTCTTTCCAGCTCGAGTACAGATCTGCAGAGTTTCTCAGCACATACAAATCAGGGAAAACACAAAACAGCAGAAGATGGTGAAAAGCAAATGTCTCTATGACTGTAATAACAAATGACAGATGAGCTTAAAGGCATAAGGAATTCCTACTGTACTGTAGAATTTTCAGCATAAGTAAGTAATTAAAAAAAAGTATACACATTCCTTAACTGAAGCCACGATGGTAGTGGGCTGCCATGAGAGAATCTCCAATGGCCCTCAAAGGTATAGATTCCTCCAAGGGGAATCAGTGTAAGGAAAGTCCATCCACCTTGCTAAAAAGCATGTCTGATATTAAGGACATGGAAGATTAATGGCTGAATACATCATTAAGTAGCAAGCTAGACCAATATCGGTGCTGACAGCAATATATTAATTTCTACCTCCTTCTCAGCAGCTAAATTAAATACTGCCACCCAAGAAGAAGAACACAGAGAGACGTAGCTCATCATTTTTTTCACGTGCTTCTATACTGCGCCTGCAGAAATGGAATTTTTTCAAAATGCTAGTGCCACGTCCCCCTCAAACATGTTGTAGGTCCACAGGTGCAATTAATTTACCTTCACATACTAATAGGGCGTTTCTCTCAGCAAATGGCCAGTTATGTGTCTAGTAAGCCATTTCTGGATACAAAAATCTGATTTGTATCCACAATCATGCTCACTGGGAACCGAAAATAGGCATTGGGTTTTGCGAGTCTTCTCCTTGTTACCGGCACTGCCTCCTTTTGTTCTAATAAAAACATCAGAAGCTGTGGTACTTTTTAAAGACTCATTTGATGCAACTGGTCCAGATCGGGTGTAATTTCTTACCCAAACACTTGCTAATGTTTGCACAATGAGTGTTTTCTTGATTTTTTAATAGGCTTTAATGGCTAACATGGACTTTGCTGAAACGAGCTTGACAAGACACCTGTTTCTCCATATTTGTCTACTGAAACTCTGAAAAGCCTTTGGTGATGTCCACCAAACGGATCTCTGCCAGTGGGAAGCATATCAGGAAAACATGAAATATTTGCAATAGTACCTGCTCTGGTTTGATGGGCTCAGTTGTTGTGAAAATGTCAGAATAATGTTGCCTCTCAAAGACGCGATCCAACACTTCTAGCTGCTGCTGGGTGAAAAGGTCTCCTCGCATCTGTTTCCGAAGAAAATCTCTGCTTGGGAGAGAATGGCCATTTGGTACTGGAGATTCCTGAATACCTTTCAAAGAGGAGAGAGAAGAGGGAAAAATAAGTAGTCATCTCAGTGATGTGACCTACAGTAGAGTGTCTCATTTTATCCCTTGAATAGATGTAGGTACCAGTATGGTGAAGCCATGAAGACTTTTGGAGAGGTTACAGTTTGCTGGAAAACTCACCGAACAGTCTTGCATTACAGACAACCCTTAACCCGTCAACAACTTCACACGTAATTTAAAGGCAGGACACGGGATAACGGTCACATTTTTGCCTGCATCACTTCTGCTGTGCCACCTGGGAACCTGTCTAGTTCATAGTCTGCACACAGGAGAACACAGATAAGTAGATGGCCTGGTGACGACAGCCACAGTCGGCTTGGGTCCACTCCAGCAGAAGGCTTTGTCCAGTCACCATCCACATGCTCTGTTCCCTTCCTGTGCTACTCGCAAGTCCTGCTCAACTCCATCCCATGCTGAGCTCTGAGCTCTGGCATGCCCGTGTTGGGAAACACAGACTCTCTATGAAGCACTATCTGCAGCGCTGGCCAGACAACCCCAAAGCAGTAGCACAGCCTACGTTGTAGTGAGGTGAGGAATCCCTGGGCTGAGTTACCACTGCAACATCCTCAGCAAGGCCCAGTAGTCCAAGACACACTCCTGACCCTCCAACTCACTTTGTATTTCTCCAGCTTACTGGCAGGATGCAAGCCTGAGCTCCAAAGCACGTTTTCCTCCTTCTCCCCTTTGGCAGAGATTTTTAGCAGGAGTCATAAGTGACTGCCCATGGCTGAAAAGCCATGAGACAAGTTTGAAAAACGTGTGATTGGCAGTCTGAAAAGACTCTTGCAATACAGGGACTTGTTTCAATTTGCTTTTTGCAGATTCGCAGTGGTTTCCTACTTTTCCTTCACCTGTCAGTGCTGGAAATATGTCTTTTATGCACTGAAAACTGAGATCTGCAGTATTCCCAGGACTCCAGGAGGTGGAACTCCAAGAACAACAGTAAATATCAGATTTCTTCTCCAGATGGCAACATCGAACTAGACAGAGGGAGGAAATGTTTTAAAAATAGCATCTAGCTGCCAAAATAGTTCTGAGGAGCAGAAATCAAATGCATCCTTAACAGCAAGATTTCCATGAGTGCTGCAGTTGCTTACAGTCCAAGAAGTCTGCAGAGGAATAACATCACCTAGGCCTCCTCTGGCAGTTTCTGCGTCAGGTTTTTTGACGGCAAGTACAGAGGTGATCTGCACAAAACCAGCCCATCGCTGTAGATATCCGTGCTGCCCACAAGCACGTCCTGGCCATCAGCGACACGAGCGATGCTTGGTGGACAAGATTTTTCACAAAGGACTATTGATTTGAGATCATCCTTCAGCATAGATGAATTTTGCAGAAAATGCTGTCTATCCAGAAAACTGGGCTTCTCTAAGGCAGAGTTCACAGACCAGGGGACCAACATAGGGAAATACCTCTTTCAACCTCAGTTGCTAACACTGAATTTAAGCAGAACTCTCCTTATACTGAACAGACATTTGATGTTAGCAGTAAATGCTGGAAACTTCCTTCTCAATTTGACATCAGCAATTTCAGTGACAACAACTTTATATTTACCCTTCTTAGAGAAAGTAATGCAATTTTATCAAGGGTAAATGATGTTGCCTTTTGTAAAGTGCAAGGATCAGTTTATTCCACACAGGAAGGGAAACAAAAACCTGAGTAGGATGTCTAAGTGTGAAAAGGTACAGAGGGATACAAGAAAGCGGTGTCTCTTTAAATCGTTTGTTTTTCTCCTTTTTTTTCCTCTCTCTCTTTTTTTTTTTTTTTTTTCACTATTCTAAATCAAATAATATCTAATAGACCCAGTGCTGGGTTTAGTCAACCATGTCTTATAGAATTAAAATTCTGGTTGGTAGCTGCATGGTAGCACAGGGCCAGGGAGACCCTGTCTCTGGAGCATGGAAATGCTGGCTTTAAATTTCAGGTTAAACTGTTATTCACAATTTGGCATCAAAGTTAAAGCTTTATGCAGTTTTGGGATAAAGGGGATGACAAAAGGGAATGAAATGATACAAGACAGGCATGACCTGAAAACTGTTCTTGGTGATGCCAGTACAGTGTGCGCACTGTTTGTGCACCCAGAGATCAGAAGTATAATGAGATCCCCTCGTGTTTGGAAATGGAGCAGCAGTCCCACCTTTCACCAGCGGCACTATTATTATGGAGTGCAGCTCCAGATTTTTGGGAGTGAACACCTTAGAGAAGAGGAGGCTAGTGAAAGGAAAGCCTGGGGCAGCAGCCTCAGCCAGGGACAGGGAGTGCTGGGAGTGGTCTCCCACTGCAGATACTGGAGTGTGAAGTCCAGAAATAAAGGCACCACCATGTGCCTGTGTCACCACATCCATGCATCTGTCCCAGCTGCCCTTCCTCCAAGGGGCAGTGAGGCAGGGGATGACCCTAAGGCACTGACACCAAGGCGCAAGGAAGAGGAGGGTATTTCTCTCTGCAAGGAAAGTATGAAATCTCATTAAGATGGTAGTGGGGCTCTGGAGGGGTTTGGTCTCAAGGTCAGCATTCGGTATGTTGCTGGAAGTGCAACATATGCTGCCAGCCAGAATGGGCTGCCAACTCACACCATTTGTACATCCCTGTTTGCCAACATCTCCACACGCGGTCCTGAGGACGTGAGATGGGATCGGTCTCCAAGACGCACTTCCCAGTGCAGCCAGGCTGTCCTGGGGTGAGGAATAATGCATGGGGCATTTGCGCCAGGGAGGGACCTGGGCAGGAGTCAGACAGGACTGAGACCACTGAGAAGGCTGTCACTGCACAAAAGGAACCACCCAAGCTTCCCTCACTCTCATTATCACCTGCTCTCCACATCCCGTGAACAAAGGAATAGCTTGTACTTTTGCATCGTGTCTCCCAAATTCAGACTAATTTCTAGTAACTTCTGGATGCCATTGTAGAACTAAAGGACTTCCTGTACACTGCATATGACACACACGAGTTTGTGAAGGTCTTCAGGACATGTTTGGCTGTTAGACATTATATAAATATTACCATTAACATTATACATTGCTTAACTAGAATATCTTCGATAATTAAAATACTTTTGGACGGTTTGAAACAATTTTAATTATAAATAGGCTCCAGGGAGTGGTAAAAACATTTTTCATATAATCAGTGCATCCACACAGGGTTTCATCTGCATGTTTTATTGACAATAGCACTACATGTATACCTACCTATTCTGCAAAACACTTAGTTCCCAATTCAATGGCATCTTTCCAGAAATTCTAGTGAAGAGCACAGATAAAACACTCTCCTTAGCGCAAAAGATGACATTCTTCCCAAATAAACCTTCCATCCCTTATCTCTAGCAGATTGTGCATCCGGGATGAGATGATGCCCTTAGCCCACAAGTTCCTGAACTACCTCTGATGAAATGCATGGAGATGTAACACATTGAGGCCTGTCACGATGCCGCAGGGAGAGCCTGCACGTGCTGCTCCTCTAGCACTGGAGCTCCAGCACATGCCACGCCTGCTCAAACAGCCACCCTATCGTGTGCTGCAAGTCCCTCCCAGGCATCCCACCCACCTCAGAACACTGGCTCAGTTTCCCATAGGTGCACACAACTTGGTGAGCAATCCCACCTTCAACCTGCAGCTGGAAGTCTTCTCGTATTGGAGACATATCTGAGCAGCATTCTCCCTGGTTCCAAACTCACTGACAGGCATTTGCTTGGCATTTCCTTTCTCACTCTGAAATGCATGGACACCTTCTGTTCACATCTTGCCCAGAAAACTGGCCTGTGGTTTCACGACAAAAGCTGGACATGCTGCTAAAAGAACTGGCCTGCCTTGGACATAATCTTGGTATCAAACACAAGCAAAGATTTTCTGTGGCTAGCCAAAGTCTGAACAACCTACAGAAAGTCTGGAAAGAGTTAGGCACAGAAGAGGTCCACCTCTGAGAGGGACCATAGTCTTGCTGACAAAAGACTGCCTAAGTGGTGTGGGTATCATCCAGAAAATACGGAATCACTGCACAGTTTGGGTTGGAAGGGACCTTGCACACCATCGAGTTCCAGTCAGCTGCCATGGGCATGGACACCTTCCACAATTCAGGTTGCTTAAAGTCCTGTCTGACCTGTCGTTGGACACTGTGACTAATACATCTTTGTTAATTAAGAGCAAGTTATTTTCTGAGGACCTAAGCAAATGGCAAGATCGGTTTAAAGAATTTGATAAATTGAGATCTCTTTTTTCTGATGCACTGCTGTGGTTAGACACTCATCCATGACATGCTTTCTGAAACAGCAGGAGAATATTTGAAATTGCTCAATATAAGTAAACCAGAATTTTAGCGATACTCGCCACACAATTCACTTGATTTAAAATACTGATTCTAAGACTACAGACCAAAATAAGAAGAACAAAAGACCCTATCTTCACAAAACACTAAATCATATTTAAAAACCTTAAAGCTTAGTATGAAAACAAGGCAAAATATAGAAATACCAGTAAAAAGCACTGAAATATAGAAAAGGTTCAGCTCCACCTTTTTTTATACTGATAAGGACAGCAGCACAATTTCGGATAGCGGCAGGACAAGGGGGAACAGTTTTAAACTGAAAGAAGAGAGATTTAGATTAGACGTTAGGAAGAAATTCTTCCCTGTGAGGGTGGTAAGGCCCTGGCACAGGGTGCCCAGAGAAGCTGTGGCTGCCCCATCCCTGGAAGTGTCCGAGGCCAGGTTGGACGGGGCTTGGAGCAGCCTGGATAGTGGAAAGTGTCCCTGCCCATGGCAGGGTACGGAACAAGGTGGTCTTAAAGGTCCGTTCCAACACGAACTGTTTTATGATTCTATGATTCTATTTAAATACTGTATTATGGTGTGGGACAGACCTTGCCCTGGTGCAGTTCCACTTGAGAGTCTCAGCAAGATGACAACAGCTGAGAAACAGGTGCCAACCACAAATTCAGCTGGACTAATATTTCCAGTGCTATAAATAATAAAGGTGTGCCATGAAGTGTGCGCCTCCATGGTAGATTCGTCTGATGCGGTGCTCTTCTGAAGAGAAAAGGAATCTACTGGTTTCAGATTTTCAGGTTGTTTGTTTTCTTTTTTTGAGCAATATGCTTTTACAGGGTGAACCAAGGAAATACATAGCTAGTGCCATGAGCAGTCTACATTCATATAGGACATGATTTCTGCCTCTAATTTGTACTGTCCAACTTCATTACCTGTTATCATACCTAATTACTCCACCTTATAGGGAAATGCAGGCTAATTAGGGAGGATGTTATTCACCACATTTAAAACATTATGAAGCAAATGAAATATTACCAGGAGGCAAAAAGGTGATTTGTTTTCTTGTAGCATGCCTGTAAATTAGTCCAGAGAAGATAAAGACTCTGTTTAATTACCACATGGAAGGTTTTGTTTAAAACGTAAGCTGAATTGTCGTACCACCTTCTCAGGGTTGTATACGTTTGGCAGACAGCTGCCTCAGAACACTCTTCCCAGCAAAGCGTTAGGACCACATATGTGGAGAGAGATCTCTGTATTTACACTATTCAAATTTTCTAAGCCCTGTTATTTCTTTTTTTCAAAGGACAATATCCCTGAAAAGGATCTTTCTATTTTGAAGTGTATATAGCTGATCACCGTGCAAATATTTTCAAGAGAAATCACTATATTTCACAAAGATGGGTATGAGTTTTATCGTAGATCAAAGTGAGAAAGAAGGGAAAAAAATGATAAATCATCAGAGATCCAAAAATACTTTTCATTTGGAGAAGATATCAGGCCATTTCGATGGCACTGATAGAGTCTCTGCTCTGTCTCCATTACCCACTGAAGGCAGCCGGAGTCAGGAGCTGACTACGCTAGATTATATTCCCTATAAGATGGTCACCAATATATATATATATGATCTTCAACCTCTATTGATTGACCAATTTCACAAGCAAAGACTGGTGAAATGAAGCTGAAATGAACATCATGCTTTAACTCATTGAACCCATCAGGCCTGAGTTAATCTCACTGCCCACTGTCTCTGATAGAATTCAATTGATCAATCATGTTTCGGTGATAGTACCATTTCAGTGGCTTATTGCTTCTTCATTTCAAGCCTTGACCTGTTAGATATACTCGGACCAGCTCAGCTCCTTCTGGAGACACAGAGACCCACATCTGCCAGCAGCAGTGCATTGTCCTGCCTTCAAGCTCAGGAAAACTCAGGGGAGCACTGGAGAATACTCTCACCTTCACATTCTGTTTTTACAGGTATTCTACCAACTTTGCACTCAGGATGGGTATGAGGACATGAGGAATCTGAATGGCCCCAGCCTCCTGCCCTCTGGTCAGTGCTTGGACGAGCAGGGGCAGTGCCAGTTTGGTGGCCATCTGGCTCCAGCCCTTGTGTGCGGCAAAAGCGGTGCACAGTACCCGTACACAGGCAGACTGTCCCCAGAACAGTCCCAGCCGGACGCTGCCAGCACACTTGCACACCTCAGAAGTGCAGGGCTGACCAGGGTTCCCCGTGCCGGTGGCTAGCACTGGATGGCGATGGGTCTTCAGTGATGTTTCGTCTGCCATTTAAATGCACAGCCAGCCTGAGTGCATCGCATTTGCCACTAGCCTGGCCTCCCTCCTGCCCTTTGCTCCTGCAGAGTCCCCTGCAGGAGCCAAGGGCCATTTGGATTCTGCTGCCACCTTGGTCCCAGCTGCCCTTACTCCAGCCAGCAGTAACTGGAAGGTCCCTGGCTCTTCCCAGGCTGCCTTCACCCCATGCACAGTCTTGCAGACCAGGCTGCATCTCCCTAGCTCCCTGAGGTGAGCCCTCACCACACCACCCATCTGCTCCTTCTAGCAGCACCCATCTGTGCTGCAGAGCGTGTCCAGCCAGTACCTGTACATCCAGCACCAGATTTGCACTGGCTCTGGGGAATGGAAGAAGCAAGACAAAAGGCGCCGAGCCCTGCCATTGGCCTGTCAGTGTGGCTCTTCCTAAAATGCTGAGCAGCACAGCGATTAGCACATTTATCACCAACCAGACGCCTCTGGTCCTTCACTGACGAGTGATGGAGCTCTTCTCCACCATGAGAACATTTGTCTCTTTTCTGTAGGGCAGCTGGAGGTCCTCCCTCATGTACAAGCCGGAGTCAAGCTGTATACCCACAAGACGTATGAGCTGGAGTTGTGCCAGTACACCCTTGAAATGCCACCCCACAGCATTGCTGCAAATCTGCACAACAACGGTAGTTATGAGACTCACCAACAAAGTGAGTTTTATTTATTGAACAGAGTTCCCACGAGATTACAGCTGTCCTCCTCCTACAGTTATTTTAATCCCACAGTAGCCGTATATGAAAATGTTTTTATATATCTCCTAGGAAAAACCTGCCATCTCCGCCATCCCACATTCAACAAAGATATGGTGGGACCTCGCACCTCAGCAGCCCTGATGCTTGTAAATCTGACAGCCTATACATCTGAGCAAACATTTGTGCAAATAGTGCCACTGAGTGGAGCTGGATTGCTTGTGCACCTGCCCGGGCTTCCATCAGGATGGACTTTGCTCATGCCTCAAGCCCTGCACACACAGGACACAGCCCTGCACCCTGCGCAGTCTGCACCTGGGGGCAAACAGTGCCCCTGAGCTGGGAGACTTCCCACAGGTCAGAGCATCTGACAGCAGGCCTGGACTTGTTTTGCTGCCCAGCAGCTCCAGCGAGGGCTGTGGTGGTGGATGGGAGCCAGTTGGACTGTCCCCTGCTATGCTCTAGGACCCCAGAACAGCTGGCTGTGCAGATGTGCCCACCCCAGTGGGGGTCCAGGAACACAGTAGACAGCAATCTGTGGAGCAGCATGGGCTGGTATCCTGACCATCCCTAGCCGGGCAGCTGTCAGTTCAGCCTCCACGCAGCATTCTCAAGGAACCACAGTGATGTCCGTGGGCACCAGCCCCGCCATGTGGCAGAGTCTACCTGAGAACAGTGGCTGGAGGGACAGATGAAACTGCTGGAAGTTCTATGACTGCTCTTCTGAGACAGTTTTATATTTAAAAAACAGCAAAAATTACGTCAGCGATACCCCCCTTCACGGTGGGGAATTTAGAAGTGCAGAGATGAAGGTTGAAAGGTAGAGGCTGAGTAGAACAGAGCGGATGCCCCAAGCGTGGCCAGCAGAGAGCGGGAACGTGCATCCCACCGTGGCTACTGGGCCACAGGAGACTGTTGGCACCTGGAAAAGCCTCCAGGTTCATGGGACCCCTTGGCCAGCTGCAGTGTGATGTAGAGATATGCTTGTGTTTATGTGATTTCTGTAATAATGAAGGTGAGCAGTAACTCCGGTAATTATATATAAAATGTCATGACAAGTTCCTTAAACAATGATTGTGCGAAACTGATTCTCTTCCTAATCCATTTCTGTAAGCTGTGTTCAGCTTTAGAGACATGCACTGTATATCATGTACTCCCAGCTCAAAGGGCAATTTTAAATGACTGTTAAAAGCTTATTGAAGCAATTTTAACATAGTTTATACCCATTTCCCTACCGTGTCATAGATATATCTTTTCATCACTTCTGGACAGGCTGCCCAATGGGGTCTGCACAAACAGTGACCAGCTCGGGACCGCGAGCTCTGCTGCATCCCAGCAAGCTCTGCCTAAGGGGGGAAGCCTACAAGCAAGGCAAAGCTCCTAAGAAATGCAGAGGACTCCCAAACAGCAATGCTGCTACTCCTGAAGTGCAGACTCCTAGCAAAGCATTCAAGCGGTACCGCCAAGACGTGATGAGGCTGGATTTACTAAAAGCAGAGGAGAGAAAAACCTGTGGAAGATGCAGCTTGCTCTACCAGCAGTGGTGCTCTGCATTGTCTCACAAATGGAAGGTGTCCATCTACATTTCCTGTGCAATTATCCACAAAGAGCACTAATAAAGAATTCTTATACCTTCAGACTTTTCTTGTGCATAAATTAGATACTGCCTAATTTTACAAAATCACCAACAATGGTCTCAAGCCTGCAACTGTTGACACAAAGAAGGAACCAATGCCACAGATGAAGTCAGCCTAATGGCTTACAGCCATAATGCAATACACAGGAATAAAGCACCATTATAAAATGTAATATGCAGCTACAGATTTTTACAAGTAATACAAAGTTCAAATTTAATTATATTTTTATATGTTTTATCTGCATGCATTAGTTGGGAGAAATTATGCTTTAAATATCCTCCACAGCTGTGTAACGTGGTTTTAACACTTCAAAAATTTCTGTGTACTTCTTATACCCAGGAGCCACATCTGTCCTTTGGCTGCACTTCCTGTCTACTTGAAAACAGACACGCTCTGCCACAGTGACCATAAGCTGGAGCGTGCCTGAGCCACCAGTTTGCAGTTTGCTGCCTGTGGCATGGTCTGGCAGCTCCCAAAGTCAGGGAGGTCACCACCGGTGCCCAAGGGATTGGCACTCGGAGGTCCCCACAGCTGCACCCACCCTGTGCTGGGTAGCCTCTGGCATCCTCCAGCCCCAGCACCCAGCTCCAGGAGGGAGGGTACAATGCTGCTGTCACCACCCCAGCTCTCACCACTGCCATTTGGCAGATCTTGTCTGCTGGCATGGGAGATGCTGTGAATGAATGGGGTGTGCAGAGCAAAATTTGGTGGGATGAGCAGTGGACACTGTCTCTGAATGTCTCTGAGGCTTCTGACATGGTTTCCCACCACCTCCTCCTGAAGAAACTGATAGAATGGAAAAGTGGGCTCACAGTAACCTTCTGAAATTCAGCAAAGACAAATGCAAAGTCTGGCACTCGGGAAAACATAATCCAGGAGTGCATCACAGGCTGGGATCAACCAGGCTGGGAGCAGGTCTCTTGATGGGGCCCTGAGGGTGCTGGTGGACACCAAACTCAGTGAGAATGACTAGTGTGCTGCTGTGGCCCAGCAGGATGCTGGGCTGCATCAGCAAAGGCACTGCCAACAGAGACAGAGAAGTCATTGCCCCACTCTACTCGGTGTCTGGAATGCTGTGCTCAATTTTGGACCCCACTGCACCAAACAAATGTGGACAGGCTAGAGAGGGTCCAGAGAGGGGCCACAAAGATCCAAGGGCTGCGTAACTGCCATACGAGCAAAGGCTGAGTGATCTGAGTTTGTTCAGCCTGAAGAAAAGAAGGTCTTGTCCTTCTTTTGTCATGTTCCTCTATTAAAAGTGTGGAATATTGCACTATTAAAAGTGTGGCTACAAAGAAGATGGAGACTCCCTTTTTACAAGCAGTCACATGGAAAAGATAGGGGGTAATGGGTACAAGTGAGTCCTGGGAAGATTCCAGTTCAACACACAGCAAAATTTATTCACAGCGAGAACAAGCAGCCACTGGAATAACCTCCGCGGGGAAGAGCTGGATCCCTCAATGTTGGGCACTTCCAGGATTTGGCTGAGCAGGGTGTTGGACTGTCTTGTCCAGGCTGTGCTTTTGCCAGCAAAGGTTGGACCAGACAGTGCTTGAGGCTTGTTCCAGCCTGATGTTCTAGGATTCTATACAGAAAAGGTAGATGGTGACCCAACAAAAATGTTGTGCCTCTGTATATGCTTGTATTTTATGGTTCTGCCGTAAATGTTCTGACGTTGGACACTGAACAAAATTAAACAGCCAAGATTTTACTTTTAAGGAAAAACAGTATAGCTCTTTTCTAATTGCTGTAATTAATTAGTGTCATCTAAGCATTAATTATTTATCCTGCAGTAAACTTAGCAATCTACAGTACAACTCCCCTGACGCTGTGCTTATCACACAGAAGCCCTTATTAAGTGCGTGTGGGTGAATCTCCCTGCTTGTATTTGTGTTATTTCAAAACCTGCTTTCATTCAGTGAGAGGCCGAGGGGATCACTTTTTGGGCCACATAGCAGAAATTCCTGCAAAGGTCTCTCGAGCGGGAGAGCCTGTTCCTGCAGCTTCAGTTGAGACAAAGGCTCCGGGAACATCCTCACCACACCAGCAGGTGAGGCTGACCTCATGTCTGTTCCAGTTTTTCTAATCTCACTTATTTCCATTCCTTCTAATGCGGTAAGTGCTCCAGGAAAATAATTAAATATATATATACACATATATTTCACTTATTTAATTTTATGTATATATAAATATATATGGCGAAAGAGAGAGACAGATGGCTAGATCTTGGCAAATAATTTTGGAAGACCACTGTGTCAAATGTTTCCTCTTTGTTCCCAACAGCCAGATGTTGCAAAGTAGTGGTTTCCATGACTCAGTGATGGTGGTCTGAGAGTGAATGCCTGGCGTGGCAGACACAGTCTTGCCTCTCTGTGTTTGCTTGGTGCCGCAGAAGCCAAGGGCAGGGATGTGACTCTGACTACGCTGCAAAGCTGCGGTGATGGGGAAATTTTCAAGACTTTTTCTTCTATAGAAAAGCACTTATAGACTGAAACTGAATCTTGTTTGCAAGCAGAGATCATTTCTGAAGAACTGCATGACACAAAACCCTACTGGGGAAAATACTGAACATGTCAAGAGACCCCATCCTGAGACTTTAAAATGAAGTTTATTTTACTTTTCCAGTTCAAAATCATTTCAGTGCTTAAACACAAATTAATCAACTTATATGGACTCATAGAATCACAAATTCCATTACATTGAAAAAGTCTTCTAAGATTGTCAAGACCAGCCATTTACCCAGCTCTGCCAAGACCACCACTAATCCACGTTCCTAAGCACCCTGTCTACACATACTGTAAATCCCACTGGGCATGGCGACTGCACCAGTGTCCTGGATAGCCTGTTTCAATGTTTGACACCCATTTCAGTGAAGAATTTCTTCCTAATATCCAATCTAAACCTCCCCTGATGCAGCTGACGGCTATTTCCTCTCGTCCTGTCAGAGAATCCCAGACTCGTTTGGGTTGGAAGGGACCTTAATGCTCATCTCATTCCGCCTTCCACTAGACCAGGTTGCTCCAAGCCCCATTCAACTTGGCCTTGAACACTTCCAGGGATGGGGCAGCCACAGCTTCTCTGGGCAACCTGTGCCAGGGCCTCACCGCCCTCACAGGGAAGGATTTCTTCCCAATGTCCCATCTAACCCTGCCCTATGTGAGTCTGAAGACATCACCCCTTGTCCTATTTCTTATTTATCTGTCTGTCTGTCTGTCTGTCTATCTATCTATCACCTACATTTAGAAATACTTAAATGTAAATAAGCCATCACTCCTCATGACTAACCAAGCCTGGATAGGCACCAGTCTCTCCTGTTATTTATGTGAAAGACAAGAACTTTTCCTTTAAAAAGGTTTACAGAATCTTTAGGAGAGGTTCATTATCATTTTTCATGGTTTCAGTTCCCCATCTCTCTTTTTGACTTCATTACCTTTAGAAAGAAAGGAAATGCACTCAGGATGCACGCTGCTTGATATGTTTCTTCCTTACATGCACACAGGTGTGTATACATAAACATTTACAGGTAGCCATGAGTTCTTCACAGAACCATGCAGAACCATGTCCACTTCCCCACATTCCAGCCAAAGGCAGAGCTGGGAAGACCAAACCACTCAGGGTTCACAAAAAGGACGGGATTGCACCATTCTACTTTTAGGTAAAATCTCTGAAAGAGACCTTTCTCAGAAAGAAAGAAAGAAAAAGAAAAAAAAAGAAAACTTGTAACATGTAACTCTGCTGCCACTACCGCACAAGGGAGTGGCCAGGGGCTTGGAGAGGGAGGCTGTTAACTCCCCCAGCAGGAACTGAGGGGGCCCTCCACTGTCATCCATGCCAATGTTCCTCTCCCTGGAGGTATTGTGGCAGGCAGTGACTGAGGGTCTGCTCTGTTACCAACACTGGGATTAGCTGGGAGCACGCTGCTGCCACCCTACACCTGACATCATTCCCCAGATGCCCACCTGCACCAGGCAAGCCTCTCAAGCCCTGTCAAATCCCATCTGCTGTCATGCCCTGTACATGACTCTCAGGAAGGCACCCTGTGCCCAGAGGCTACCCCCCAGCTCCAACACCTTCTTGTGCCACTGGAATGTGGGCACCAGTTGTTACCATAACACACTCAATTGTTCTCAGCAGTGCTCCAGCAAATAAAGCCATTAATTACAGCCTTTCCCTCAGCCGCTGTTGGCTGGAGCAGCAATCAATGTGCAACCCCTCATTGCCTGCTCTCAGGGAGCAGAGACAGATGCCATAAAAATGACCCGCAGCCCGCACTGAGCCCCGCCGGCGGCTGTGCCCAGGAACGGCCGCCACGCTGCTTTGACACGCGATACCATATTTATTTGGCCTGCCGCAGCCGTGGGGGAAGGCATCCCATTAGGCGATTATTTTTATCTTATAACGTCAATTTACTTATACTGATTGGCTTCCTGCCGCCAAATATCAATTAAATTGCAAATGCCTGCTGAAGCTTATTTTATGTGTCTTTCTCTTTCCCCTCATTTCCCTTCTTTCTTTCTTTCTCTGTCCCCTTCTTTTTCTTAGAGAGAGAGAGAGAGAGGGAGGGAGGGAGGGAGAACCCTATGTTCGAACATAATTTAGTTTATTTCCCTTTCCATATCTCAAAGGAAAATCTATATCTCCCCCTGGAAGGCCATTTGCCCTCTGTTATTGGGAGCTGAGGTATCACAGCAGTGGGCAATTTGTTTCAACTGACTATCGCCAGCCCATCAGGACTCCTCAGGACCTCTGCCATCTCAATGCAATTGTATCTGGTATTGCCATTTGTGATTTGTTTTTAACAGCTGCCAGTACCCACCAGATGAATGGGTTTCAGATCTCACAGAGTGTGCCCACCCCATTCCTTCCTGCCACAGCCATCTCCTGTCCCAAGATGCTCATCGTATTGATGATGCAGATTCCTGCTTGTCCCACTGGCAGAGACCCTTGTTAGGTCAGGCTGCTGCCCCCTGACAGTTGTGTCTCAGGATGTGACAGGGGGGCCAGAGCTGCCAGAGACTGTGAGCTGTACCCAGGACAATCAGGTGCACAAGTGGGCTTTGACACATGGTGAGCACTGGGAGCAGGGGCCTATCCAGTGGCTGCAGGTGGGCTCTCCTTACCTTGTCATGGGGATGGGGGCTGTACCTGTGCATGCTCACCACCCAAGCAGCACTCGGTCTCCTCTGACCTGGGGAAAGTCTAACCAAGACATGGCACCTGCCGGCACCTACACCAAAGCAATGTGTTAGCCATCAGCCCCTCACTGCTGCAGCCTTCCAGAACCAGTGGAGACCTCTGGCACAAGACCCCAAAGCATCACGCTTCGCAAGCAAACACACACCCCATCACAAAATCCTCAAGCACCTCTGCCCATGCCTGCAGGGAGAGAGAAAGGGAATGGGACCACATTCCACTAATGGGGCTGGAGGGCTTGAGGTGAGCATCAGTGATCAAATCAAACATCTCTGGCAGCCAGAGACTGACAGCAGCAGTGAGAATTGGGGCGGGAGGGGGAGCAGGAAGGTAAAGCAGAGCTGAAATGCAATTGGGAGGAAAAGGTGAATGCTAACCATCAATGGAGAACCCTCAGGTGCAGACCACGCCTGACCCAGCAGCACAGTAGTGGATTAAACCCCTCCAGCCCTGCCCACGCTGCCTCTGACTTCCCACACAGTGCATGGATTCACCAAGGAAAAAACGGAGAGCACAAGTCCAAGAAAAGTCAGCTACAACCTGTCTAGATGCAGAGGCAGCCTTTACGTCTTTAACTCCATCGCTCCCCGGTGCTGTGCACACACGCTGGGCCCATGAACGGGTGCAGAGAAAGGGGCACGCAGGGGTGCAGCGTGAGAACAAACTCATTGTCACACGTGCACCTTCCTCCAGCCAAGCACCGAACACACTGAAATCTCCTATCAGCCAAGTCCCACCTGTTACAACTGTCTGTAATGAATCCAAAAATTCTTTGGCAATTTAGAAAAATGCAGGTGAGTTTATTCTGGGCTTGCCAGGTACCAGGGTGATTGTCACAGTGTTGGCAATTATCTTCACAACAAGGTTTTGGACAGAAACCGTAAAGGTTTAGCAAGGCGTAAAAAACTGTGGCCATGTATTTGAACAACGCAGTCAGAGAGCAAGAGAACAAGCTGTGAGGAATGCACCGGTGTGCACATACTCACCTGTAACTGTCTCTTCACATAATACATACGTACACTGTGTGTATATACATGCATAGTGACCGTCTATATTCCATCTGTCCATCCATGTAGCTATTGCAGAGATGTCGATAAAGAAAAAATCAAGGGGACTAGAAAAGACCTCTTCACCCTTGGCAATGTTGATTATTGACTGGTTCATTCAGTTCCTGATGGAGATAGTGTGATTGCCTGGGATGTACCTTGTAGGTTTCTAAACTGAAGGCTCCAGAATCAATTTTGTGGTAACTGGTTAGATGTGACCAGCTTACAAACTCAGCATGGGTGTCAGGAAGCAAATTCAAGTAGCACCATTACTTTTTTTTAAATATCAGGGGTGAGGAAAGCCTCCTGGCTGAGCGAGTCACAGGGCAGAGTAAAGATTAACGATTTTGACTTGTTTTCATCTCCAAGGTGACAAACAGGTACACAGCAGGCCATGGCTGGTGGTGCAAAATGATGCTGAAGCTCACAGCTTGCACAGGAAAATTTACCACTCCCGAAGTGAGGACAGTGCCAACAGCTTCCGCTGGGTGAGACTGGCTTGACTGGAGATCACCACTTCCTCTGCCGTCTGAGAGGTCCACTCTTCACGGTGGCTATGTGCTAAGGGCAGCCCCCACCCTATGCCAGCTTCCCTCTGGGTCTGCCCAGGGAGGGGCAGAGAAGATGAGCTTCTTGGAAAGCTTGACAAGAACTTGTCCTTGGTGGCCAGAGGCTTCTGCCCCAGTGGTGACCAGGAGAGCTACACATGGAGACTCCACTGCCAAATTTTCCACTTCTCTGAGTGGTGAGGTAGCACCAGTTTCACACTCCAGAGCCAAATCATCAAGTCAACAGCTCCATTTTCATCCATGGAGAAAGTGTTCATCCATGACATCCTAGGAGACAGTGTTCTCGGGAATTTGCTTCAGCTGTGACAAGGATCTGGAAGCATGACTCAGCATTCAGAAACAAGACCAAGAGGTTCTAGAGGTTTACACTGATTTGACACACCAGACACTTTATGAGGAACCATGACAGATTCCAGCATCTCCACATCCTGACGTCCTTCTTTAAAGTAAACTGACCCGGTAAGGTGCTGTGGTGGTCAAACCATCAGGCACCAAATGCTGCTGCAACAAGTAACATGTAGGTGTTAGACAGGGAGAATAGGTAAACTGAACAGTTACACAAATTTAAAACTCGAAGACACGCACCTAAACTGTTCCAAAATAATCTTCCTTGGATTCAGGCATGCCTATAATTATGTTCCTCCCATATCCGAGCACTCATAACAGTCCTTGGCCACTCTCCCCACTGCCATCCAAGGCCATGATGGATGGGGACTGTTCTTTGTCCCCTGACTGGTGCTAGGCAGAAAAAGACACAAAATCTCCCTCTTCCAGAAATGCCAACTCCTGTGTGCTCCTGCCTGGGAGAAAATCAGTGTGAGAATGGGGAGAGAACGGCTAGGTGCTCATCCTCAAGGAAGCGACTGCAAGCCCAAGGAATCAGAGAAGAAAAAGACCGCTACCTGACTATTTCTTATTAGTTGACTTACAGACAAAAAAAGTCAGGCACTGTCAAGCATGAAATCTTATTGGGACAATAGAGATGGAATTGCCACTGCTGACAGCAATGTTTACAAGGGCATGATGTGTCGATGCTGCACAGCATGAAACCAGCAGCCCCGTCTAGCTCTGTGAATTGTAACAAGAGGCAAAATGTCCCATTTGGGACAGATAGGAATTGTACCACCAAAAATAACCTCTCAGGTGTAAAATCCATTACAGGTGGATGGAAGGAAATGCAGAGGAGCCCACTTGGCACAGCAGGAGGCTCCTGAGCTCTCTCCAGCCACAGGACATAGCAAACATGGTCTCTGAGAGATGACTTGCCAGCGGGTTTGAGGGCTTCCCTTCACCTCCAGCCAAGAAAAGGTGGAGTAAAGGGAGCAGGAATGTCCTCTTCCCACCATAGGCTCTGACCTCCAGCCAGAAGGTATTGCTGAAGGGTTTCCAGGCAACATGCAAGATATTGAACCAGCTGCCTGCCTTCAGGCACTCTGAGCGCTGTTATCAGACTGCTAACAAACCAGCCTCCACCACCAAATCTGTCTAACTCAAAGAAACTGTATTCAGGGTAGGCTGGGAGCTGCAGTGCAACAAGCCTTAAAACTGCTCATTTTGAGACCTTCCAAAGAATAGTCCGACAGGCAAATGTCCCAGGGACAGCAGCTGCAGAAAATTGTATTGCCAGGAAAGTGAAAACAGAAGGAGTACCTTGACCTCAAAGTTCAACAATAATTGTTCAGAATTGTGAGGGGGGAGACTGAAGCATGTTTAGCCAATATAAGACATTCTGGTGTCTTCTCCTGAAATGCTCAGCCACCATGAAGCCTGTCATGTGCACACTTGTGCATCGACCGCTCATAGCTTCTCCCTTTAGGGTCGTGCCTTCTCTCTCTCATGAAGCACTGAAATGCAAGAAGAGGATGTGTATCCTGGCCATTAGATGCAGCAGTGTGGGGGTGAAACCAATGCCCGCTCCAGAAGAGCTATGTGACAGCTCATCAGGCAAAACCCAGCACCCCAGCAGTTACTGCAGCAACAAGGGGAAACGAGGCTCTGCTGTGTGAGATGGCCACCGCTCAACCAAAGCTGTTCTTACAGATGTTTCCTCACTGTATTTTTTTGACTAAAAGGTGTTGTGACTCATGTGAAGCACGTGAAAGAAGCACCTTGTGATGCCATCGTTCCCGCAAGAGCAACATCCTATAGTCCTTGTCCTGCTCTGCTAATCAGCATCTCTGAAGTCCTGGTCTAGTGGAAGGTGTCCCTGCCCATGGCAGGGGGGTCAGACTAGATGGCCTTTAAAGGTCCCTTCCAAACCAAACCATTCTGTGATTGTATGATTCTAAGTCCTATGAGGGCCATCTTTTCCCTGGCTCTGTACCATTTTGCAAGATGTCAGAGAACCACAAGGACAGGGCTGCAGGAAGTTTCTAAGCAAATAAAGTGCTGATGGTGGACACACGTCTCTACTCAGCCTGTGACCAAAGAAAATCAGAGAGCAGCTGATGCAGCCTACAAATGTTTCATTGCAGCCACCACCCCATTACAGAGCTACAGGGAAGCAGTTTTATGAAGATGGAGTGCCCATGTGATCAGAAAACCATCCCATTTCACTGGTGTTAGTACCTGACAGAATTTCAATATCCTGACCTCCACTGTAGACATCTCTTTTGCCATGCTCAAATCAGCTAGATCAGTGCCCAGCTGATTTGAGATTTTAACTGGATTTTCTTTCAACATAAGACAAGAATCCTTGATTTCTAATCTCCACTTGTAATATGGATCTGCAGGAGCAAAGGAAAATCAGTCTCCAGCTAGAGCAATAACCTTACAGGAACTACCATAGGTATATGTTGACTACAAGTATCTCTTAGCAGAATCTCAGATGAGATAAAACATTGGCAAGCTGCACACTTACATCTTATAGTCATCTGAAGAAAAGACATTGGTTGCTTTCAGAAGATCAACTGCTCTTCCCATCTCCGAAGTCATAGGCACCATCACGTGGACAGCCACTGCCCCAGAAGCAGGAAACCACAAGAACAAGGAAGAAGCTGTGGAGGCACCTCCCCAGCTAGGGCTCATGAAGAAAATGGAGATGGCAAAGGCCATGGCTCTGAAACTGACTCCAAGCTCAAGCAAAGTTGCTCCAGCATTATGGGTGGAGTGCAATGGTGTGAGTGCACTTGTGTCATGACAGAAGAGCTGGAGTGCAGCTCAGACCACCTGGGCCAGACTACCCAGAAGTACACACAAAACAGCAAATGTCTAGCTGAATATCTAGTTGAATGCCAGGAGCAGTTGAAGGTGTTCCTGCCCATGGCAGAGGGCTGGAACTAGATGGCCTCTAAGGGTCCTTCCCACTCAAACCATTCTGTGATTCTGTGATTGAATGGATATGAAATGGGGAAACAAGTTGACATGAGTCTTGTTGCAAAAGGTTAGCAAAACACCAGTGCGATACTTAACCTGCCAGACACTCATACATCCTACTGGAGCAGGTAGGGACACCCATCTCTAGATTTTCCCAGTTAGGACTTCCTTTTCCATCTGTAAAGTCTTCTCAAGTAAAAAAA
>VZTA01001589.1:0-23479 GCA_013398855.1 Mohoua ochrocephala | reverse complement strand
AACAATTTTTCTACTAAAAAAAAATCTAAAAAAAAAAAAAAAAAAAAAAAAAAAAAAAAAAAAAAAAAAAAAAAAGAGGAATTTGGCTTTGGCTTTTTGCAGCACATCTGGATGCCCATGAAATACAGCTTTTGGTGATTGCTGCTGCTGACTGTTGCTGCTCTGCCTGAGCTGCTGGATGTCTAGAGCCCCAGAGAGCCACTGGGCAGGCACAAGGTGCCCGTGCCTCAGGAGGTGCAGGGCATGCATACAGCCTGAGCACCAGTGCCCTGCACATGCCGCCTACACTTGAGCCAGTGCGTGTACGCCGAGAAGCATCTTTTCCCCTGTGCCCATCTGCAGTCCCATGGCAGAGCAAGCCGTGACCCGAGGTTTGTGCTTCAGCACGAGACTCAGCAAGGAAACCCCCACCTTTTGTAAGCACTACAGCTCTCTCTGAGCTCTACCATGTCCTCATCACTACGCCATGACGAATTTATAAAGGGGCTCTTCTCAGGTTCTGGCACATCCAGGAAATACAGACAGCCTGCAGGTATGAATCCAGTGCTCCTGCAGGCTCGATACGACCAGCTATTTATATAATTAGCTAAAAACCACACGAAGTGCAAAATGCAGTCACCAAGTCTGATGTAAATAATCCCTTATGGGACTAGTCTGCAAATACCAGGAGAGGCCAAAATGGGCAGGATTCAATCAACACTGCTCAACCACCTCTAGCAATGAACAACCCTCAATGCAAAGAACACACACAAAAGACATGGCAGACAAAAACTGAACTGGAGAAAGCCACGAGTCTCAGGACACCTCCATTTTCTGCGTCTCACTGATTTGGCTCTGCCTGCTCGTGGGGAAGTTCCCGATTGGCAACAACAGCAATTACAGCTTACAATATTAACTCCAGAGCTTCCCAAAGCACCAACAGAAAAAGTGGCTTTCCACTATCATTCAGGATTCCAGGAGGCTCTCATTTCAGTCAAGGAAATAATACTGACTTTAAAATCCCAGTAAGCTTGAATTGCTTGAACCAACTGCGACCGCAGCAGATTTCAGTCCCTACATGATAATCCTGGTACTAGGGCTGCATTTTGTGCAGCCATGGAGAAGGCAGCTGACCTGCCATCACCTGCAGAACTGTTTACTTCTTCCCTAGGGGCAGGAGCACACTTGAGGGAGGAGGGAGACCCTGGCCTAGCCACACCCTCACCCTGGTGATCACCCCACTGTATGGATGGAACAAGACAATGGAAAATCCATTACTGCTTCTGGGGCACAGAAATACATGACACTCGGAGAGCTCCTGACACCACAGAGGTGCCAAATAATTTACTTAATGCCTTGGTGTCAGGCCTTTCATGTAGGAATGTAGCCCCTGCCTCTTTCCAACCACCACCTGCGACTGGCCAAATCTCTCTTCCAGCATAAACGAGGCTGAGCCACTGCAGCTCCCCTAAGCTCCCCTCATCTCAAACAGGTTTGAAATTCAAGCATTTGTTTTAGCAGTGCAGATGTATGCTGACCCAAGAGATGCTGGTGTACTAACAGGGAAAATGGGGAAAATCCAGAATCTGTGACCCTCTTCTCACAGAAACACCTTGTTCAAGAGTGGCATGTGAAGGAAACTAACCACCAAAAAGCCAAACAATCTTTTCTTGGTTTTGTTCTTCAGACTTCTCAAAAATCACTACCATCATTTAAAAGATGGAGTACTAATTGCGAAAGTTTGTGAGTAATATAATTTATCCATTGTAAGGCAAACCTTTGATCACCTCTCTCTGTATACACATGTATGTGATAGATGCATTAGAGACACATAGCTACATGCTCTGTACAGGCACGTGGGTACATACATGTGTTGCGACTGCACCTCAGCATTTCCTCCTCTCTGGATTCTACCGATTTCTTGATAAATCAGAATTATTCATCTTGCTCATGACTCTTCTACTTATTTTATATTAGCATTTAAAACAAATATCCATCAAAATTGACAAGTCCTGCTTTTCCACAAAACTGCTTCTTCTTTCAAAAATGCATTCCCACAAAAGAATCCTGGCCAGCCCCATTACTGGCACCATCAGGATGATCTGACAAGCCACCTACCCCTAAACTGAATTTTAGCTAAATCTATACGAAGAGGTTGTTCCTTGAAAAGCACCTAGCAGTCGACAGCTCCTGATGAGAACAGCTGGAGCTACAGCAGGGCTGTAAGGAGCGGTAGAAGTCTGGGCTTTTCATTAACATAGCTCTGAGAAAATCCCTGCTCCACTGAAGCCAGTGGCAAACTGGCAGGGCTTCACCTCAGAGGCAGAGGAGAGCTCTCTAGAAAACAGGGGCCCCGGGGACTGCATTAGGAGGAAAGTGACAAACATGCCTGATGTGCACACAAGGCAGCTGGTAACCCTCTTGCTCAGAAAGGGCAGCTGTGCTGGCAGGGAGTTTTCCTGTGCTGAGCTGCGAACAGGTGAGCAGGGCCTGTGAGGTGGCCAGGGCAGAACCAGCCCATCCCTCACACCCCTCAGACACGAGCCACGGGGACATCCTCATCTGGGGACAGCTGCCCACCATCCACCCGGCCATGCCCATGTCCACAGGGATCCCACAGAGGTCATGAGCTGGCAGCAGAACCCCAGAGCGCAGGGATACCAGCAAACCCAGGTGTCCAGCGTGCTAGCAGCTCAGGGCATCACAAGCAAGCCGGGACGCATACTGACAGTGAAGAACGTGGAATGCTCCACCGTCTGACAGAACTGGAGATTGTACCAGGAGGATCTCAGCCCACAGGCTCTATCGCCTGGCTGGGCAGAGCCTGCTCTTTCCCTCCCCAGAACACTGTTCTGCCTGAGTGTAACTCAGGCGAACAAGTTGCTCTCAAACCTCAGAATAGCTCAGTTTGGAGGCTGAAATGGCTTTTTGCTTCATTTCCATGAATTTAGACATGCAGAACTTTCTCAGAAACTGAGACTACATTATTTTAATGCTGCTGTAGTAGAGATCTGAGCTGACCTACATTTATTCTTTTTTCCCTAGACATTTCCTCATTTTCATGAGGAATGAAATTTCAAAGAGAAGTCCTGTACCAGCTGAGCTGCTGCTGTTAATGTCTGGGATGGCTGGATCAGCACCAATAAGTTCACAGATGCAGGGTGGTTCTTGGAACACTCAAGGGTTTAATTCTTATGCCCTGGGGCAGTCAAACTCCTGCCCCAGACATCCACAACCATCTACATGTGACGCCATCGCTTCTGATGTCAAACCAATATCGTCCACAGGTGACACCGTCACTGCTGGTGTCAATGCATCATCCATGAGTTACATCAAATCACCAGCATGGCCAGAGCCTGCTGCCAGTTCAGCACGTTCAGAATGTACCATATAAGGTACACAAAAGGTAAAAGCAAAAACTGAAAGAAAACGCTAAGTGTTCTCAGAAATTATGTCCAAGGACTGAAAAATGAGCTTGCAATGAAATGTTAAAAAAATAAATAAAACCTCCACCAAAAATAGATCGCTTTGGATATAGCACAGATGAAGCCATCATCGCAATGTAATAGCAAAGCCCACATCAAACTCTATTTAAAATTATAATGTCAGTGTCTGTGTGGTGAGGGAAAACCATCTCTTCTGAGGAGAGAAAGAAATGACGGGACAAATAGCCCAACCTGCTCTGCAACCCAGGGAATAGAACCCTGCACACAAAGGACAGTCTACATCAGCAGGAGAAATTCAGATCAGTACTTGCCGACCCTGCAAAACCTCACTCCCTTCAAAAGCTTCATCTCACTGTAGTCACTGGACTTATTCCCTTGGGTAAAGACGACTCCAGTGAGTAAGCACTGCTGAAGTGGGGCTAGAAATCACTAAAGTAAATTCCAGCACTTCCTGAGGACTCTGGAGGGGGTTTCTTTCTCTTTCACCTATGTGTGGGCTCTGACGTCTCCACTTGTTTCACCTGATTGCCTGCAGTACAGTTTGTTTTCTGATTTCTATGCATTTTCCCACTGCCTCTTTCCAGCTATTGCTGACTCGGCAGTGGGGTCTTTGCATCCCAGATGCTCCACGTAGGCGTTTCCCCAGCAGTGTGATAGAGCCGGGAGGCAAAGTCAGTCCCCTTCCCGCTCCCTTGGCAGTCTCTCTTCCTACTCACCACTGCCCAGACAGACACTTAAGTCCTTTGACATAATAAACTTGAAGTTTCTATTAGCAGGTGGTTTTTTTCCTCTCCATAATCTCCTGCTTTTTTTCCCTCACTGTTTTTCTGCTTTTAACTGTTTCCCTTGCAGGTAGGGACAAGTTTGCACACCACTTGCGTGGTGCAGAAGACCCCAAGAAAGAGCTGGAGAGGATTCCATCGATCCCCAGCACCATCAGGCTCTGGTCACTATCTGAAGTGAGCCAAGTAATAGGGACTTACATCAACACCGGACCTCACTAGTGGTTAATTTATGCACTGAACTCCATCACCTGCTGGCTGCAACATGTGTTTTTCTCCTGCTGATGCTGAGAGTGTGGGTAGACAGTACAAACACCTCTGTGGGCTCTGTCACCACCCATACTCCTAGACCGGCGCCATGACCCCTCATTCAGCAAGTCCTCCCTGATGAGGATGCTCAAGCACCCCAAGTCAAAAGTGCCTAAATTGACTCAGGAAACCACAAAGAATAAATGTTGGGTGGGTGGAAAACCCACCCCTTCTCAGGACGGGAGGGGGCTTTTACACCAGAGCAGATGCTCACTAGAGGCGTCCTGGGATGAGCAGGACCCTGAGAGCACACACAGAGCCAGCACTGACTGCCAGGAAGAGGGGCATCTGAGTGGACAGAGGAGTGCCACATTCCAGCCCTCAGAGACCAAAGATTCAGGTATTTGATGGAGTAGTATCTCCATTACCAGGGTACCTACAGTAAGATCTACTTCACCCTTATGAAAATTTGGAAGGCCATAGCTGGGAAGGGGGGTTTACAGACTCATGACTAACTTCATGGCTGGTAAGCCTCTCTTTATAGCCCCGGGTCCTCCAGGGAGCTACAGGCTGGCACAGCAGCTCTCACCACCCAGGGCTTTGCCATGGCACAAAGCTCAGTGATGAGGTGGGAGCGCTCTGCTATCACAGACAGGACACTGGGACCAAGAGGGCAGAACAGGCATATGTTTGTCTCCACCATAAGGAGACAGAGCAGCAGAATGCCCCTGGACAATATCCATCTGCCACATGTACACACTGCAAGTCATGGCCCAACCTCAGGCACAGAGATGTGGACATCGCAGCTGACCGTTTTGGGAAAAGCTTAGCACCAGCTGTGTTTCTGGTGTTCAACTTTTAAAGACGTGGACTTAATACAAAAGCAGAAAAAATAATTCACAAGCCTTTCCAACAGCCTCCCAGAGCTGATACCTTGGCACATTATCCCTTGACCACAAGAGGAGATAACCGAAGAACCTGGCAGCACCTTCTCCATATTGGGCTCCCTTAGGATGCCGCCGACCCTCTCATGCAGTCTCCAAGATATTTGTGCCCACAGCCCTTCAAACCTCTGCCTCTAGATGTGAATGTAGTTTCTTATTTCTGCCCCTCTGGGAACACATAGCTCATGAGCCTGGTATGGAGGAAAGACACAAAATACAGAAACACTCACTCATACTGAGTTGTATGCTTGGCTTTTCTCTGTCCCTCTGTCCCCAGACATGTCTCTGACTTGGTAGTTCTTGTCCACCTTTGTCACTGCCAAGCACTTCTCCAGCTGATCTCAACAGTGGCCACCCTGCTGGTGTCATTGGAGATATCCCCATCAGCTTCAGTGCATCGGTCAGCACTTGCTTGGACACCCAGACACGCCTGACCCAGGGCATCCCTTCATGGAAACATGGTGACTGTAAAATGGGATGGTTCTATAAGACATTGGATTGCACCCACCATTGTGTGCAATCCTTCTCATTTCCTCCTCATTTCTATTAGTGTCCCAGCCCCTCTTGGAGGCTTATTCTCTCAGACAGAAGGCTGTGACCCAAACACCTGGGAACACACCATATCTGTGATTAAAGGCATTTCTCAAGGAGTTCGGTCGAGGAAAGAAAGCACCAGCACTTACATCACCACACCAGATGCTGACAGCAATGTTGGGTTACCGTTGGTGAGAATGGAAACAAAACAAAACAACACAACTGGTACAAGTGGAAGTTTCCTGGCACACTGATTTCAATTCCCCAAACTCCTCCACTGCTGAGAAGTCTCTGTTAATTCTGAACTTGAGATATGATCTCTGCGGCTCTTTGGAGCAGGTATCTAAATCTGCCTAACCTCGCTTGTAGCAAGGAGGGGCAGGCGGGGAGCAGACACATGCATCCTGTGTGCCACTTTGTTGAGGATGTCCTGCTGAATTTGGGCAGACTGGGCCACGAACAGTTGGCGATCGGGCGCTTGTGGTTGCACAGAGCCTTTTACTTGAATCAGCTGCATCTATAAAAGGGAAGCACACGGGCCAACTGGTCTAGCACAGCCCATGTCACTGCGAGGAAACAGATTATCCTCTGTGCCACCATGGCTGCACCTGAGCTGAGCAGTGACATGATGCCCCTCTGTGCCAGCCCCTGCATTAGCAGACACCGACTGAAAGGGCACCAGCTTGCACACTCTAACATTGTGCCAGGGCAGTGATAACCCTATAGCGGGTTTTTGGTTTTGCTTTTCTTTTTTCCTGCTAGTTGGGCTTTTTGATGATCCTTGTGGATTCCTTTCAGCTCAAGATATTCTATGATTCTGGCCATAGCAGGACGAGCCACATGACATTTGTGCCCATTGACAGTCTCTATTTTAATAGCATACAAGTCATGTTAGGACATGACAGGCATCCTGGACTTGTAGAGAACCTACTGTATGCAAACACATTTCAGACTGCCTTAGCTGCTGTTCATGTTCACCTGCTGCCCCTATTACCTGCCAGTATTAAAGATTTCTGCACATTTCTGTGTCGGAAGGGAAGGCACAAGGATACTTCTGGAAGGTCAGGCACTCACACCCCAACATAACCTGCAGCATTTGCTCCAGAGGGCTCCTGTGGGGTAATGGTTCGTGTTTTGCATAAAGCTAGGAGGAGCCACAAGAATGGAGATTCTTGTAAGTCTTCCAAGTATGTTCATAAACCCACTGGCAGTCAGTCTCATGTCTCTGCAAGAGTACAGGAACAAGATTCTTCCCCCAGCTCCCGGCCAGCCCTGACAGTGTCCCCAGCTGCAGCAGAGCTACAGCAGCTGCCTGCACCAAAGGCAGGATTTGCGTTCAGACACGCTCAGACTGAGCAGCTCGAGCCCTCTACAGACCAGCAAGCAGAGGGCCCTGCACAAGGTGAAACAGAGCTACACCCAGCATCTCCCCATGGCAGCCAGCATCTCCCCCACGCACTCCCCTTGCTCTGTGAACACTCTTGGAAAGGACCAGCAGGCAGAGCATGATTCCCACTGAGCACAGGTCTGGGCTCTTTGACATGCAGGAGTCCTTTGGTGGAGGGATGTCACTCTCCCGTTGAGACAGCCGCAGCTCACCAGGACATCCCAGGTGGGAAGCACATCCCATGCCTCAGGCATGCATGCTTGCTCCAGGATCCCTCTCAGCTGGCATGACACAAAGACAGCAAGTGCTGTGCTTACGCTTGGGCGTAAGCCCTTCTGACATCTCTTCCAGACCTGCATCGCTCTGCAGGACGGAGACCAGGGCTAGCAAACAGAGGAGTGAAGGGAGAAGGAGGGTTGGGCTCTGCCTTGCCATGCACTGACCCTTCTTCTCCTATCATCCTCAGAGAATCCTCCAGAGCACTTATGGCCCAGCGACCTCCTTCATCCCCAAAACATGTCCTGAGCACCATATCTGTGCCCGGTCTGCTATGCACCCGCCTGTGGACAAAAGTCTCTTTTGCCCTCTTCTCAGTGCTCGACAAGGATTATTTAACCCCACTTCAGAAAGCTTTGACTTCCAGACAGGGGACACTCAGCACTTCTCAAAATATGTCGGGTGTCCAGGAAACCACCACCACTCACCCGACCAGCTGTTGGTAGTGCAGTGAAACCAGTCCCTACACATATGCTGGCTGTCAGCACTGGATGGAGCATTCAGCTTGCTCTGACTTGGGGTCTTGCTGCCCTAAAACAGACCCTGTTGAGAGCAGGCACCCCACCATGGTCACTCTGTGCATCCCTGTCACCCACCTGCACCTCTACAGCCCTTCCCTGAGCTGTAGGGCTGGGCAAACCTGCAGCCACTGCACCTGAGGAGGCAACCTGCAGGCAGAACAGCAAGGTGGCTGCCCGGCATCCTCCACTGCTGCAGGCTGCAGCAGCCGCCTGTATCTCTCTGCCTCATTACAGAACAGCCTGCTCCTCATGTCAGTCTCCAGTAGCATATCCTTTAACCAAAAGTGAAAGCAACTGATCCCCCACGAAGGCACATCTGCTCCAAGTCCATATTACAACAGGGGAAAAAATGACACCTTCAGCTATATAAACCAATAAAGACTGTCTGATTTGGTTTGCCCCTGTTGCTACCCAGCAAGCTCCCCACTGGGTTAAAGACTGGTGACATCTGCTAAAAAAAATGTCAGGAGTGAGGAGAACAAAACTGGTTAATGAATTATATCAAGTGCTCAGTGCAGCTGGAAGGGTTAGTCCACCCCAAATCACCCCCAGGCCAAGGGCAACCAGGACGTCTGGACAGCACTGCACAGCCAGTGGCTCCAGGAAATGTGTGCAGGGAGGCAGAGCAGCAGGCACTCACCTTCCAACAGCTACAGAGAAAGGACATAACGTGAGGGGCTCTCTGTGGAGACAGCCTCTCCAAAGTCGGGAAATGGTTAAATTGGCTCTGCCGCTTGTGCATCTACATCATGATACAGGCCATAATTAGGTGACATGCTTCTCCTCTTCACATTAGAGGAATGTATAGCAGATACAGAGCCTTGAGACACCTCCATGGGCACAACGCACCCACCCACACCCATGCAGAAGGACCTCGTGCTAAGCAGGATAGGGAGGGTGTTAGAGATGCTCTTAGGGATCCCCCCAACAGACAAAGATGTTGGAGTACCTGACTACGCCTCTCTAAACCTGCAGCCCTGAGCCTATTATAAAAGCAGTTTAAACAGTCTGCTGAGGACAGCATTATTGTCCAGCTTAGGAGCTCAAACTCCATGACTCATCCTGCCAAACTGATGGGGGTTGCTTTAGCAATCACATGCTCATTTCTGAATGTGAACTGAAAAAAGCTGAGGAGGTTCTCAGCTCTACTTCTGGAAGTGCTTTTGCTTTTCAAGGAAACACTTAATCCTCTTCTCTGCAGTTAAAGCAGAGTCTTCTCACAGGCACCCAAAAAATGGCTCTGTGGCACAGGAGCCATGTGGTGTCAATACAGACAGCCTCTCTCCTAACCTGGCTGATAAAATACAGAACTTCCACCCTACCTGCTTTTAATGCGTATATTTAACTATGCATTTATGACCTGGATTTGGAAAAAAATATCAGGTGTACAATCACGAAGTTAAGTAACAATGGCATATTTAGCAAGAACCTGAGCACAAGGAGTTTTATACTCCTACCATCATATTAGTTCCCACGTGGCTGAAGTTGGCCCCACCAACCTTTTGCAGTTTTTCTCCCAGTTCACTAAATCTGGGTCTGCTCTGCAACCTGACTGTGTGTTTCCACTAAAGGATGCACAGGCACGTGACCCTGTTTGTACGGCTCCTGTGCCAGGCTGCTGATTTTAGCTGCGTTTTCCTCAGGGGATGGGGGGCAGGTTGAGGGGTGCCACTACAGCTTCAGCCCACCCACCCACCACCCCCTCCATCCAGGAGAGGTTGGGCAGCAAGGGACAGTGCAGGCAGTGCAGGGATCCGGACCTGCACTGTTTGCAGGGCAGTGCTGGACCTGCACCAGCAGCAGGAGCTGAGGAATGTGGGTGCTCCTCAGCAAGAGGTAGGAGCGTGAGTCAGCAGGAAAGGCACTCACCCCACCTCCACATGCCCTCTGCGTCCTCAGCTGAAAAAGCCCCACTACGGTTCTGGTGTCCCCTCCGATACACAAATTGTGTCCACTGCCATGGCCTCAGCTTCTCTCTGTAGGTTCTTCCAAAATGAACCTAACGCTCTAAACTAAAGGTATTTTAATAAGACACCAACACAGAATTTCGCCTCTTTTACCTTCCACTCCACCTCTGGTGCCCTTCTCTCCAAAACATTGTTTTCATTAGGATGCAGAACAAAAGAGGACCACACACCCTGTAGATCTGAGGAGTGTATCAACAATATCCAACCCCAACCAGACTGTGCTTGCTTCCCCGCTCCAAGACTGACAAGTGTCCCCGGTGAAGAAAGTCCTGAGAGAAGCAGCACAGCAGATGTCTCTGCAGTTAATTTTCTATCACTTTGCAGATATTTCCTAATTCAGGTGGCCACAGAGTCAGCATAATAGTGTCTCTTCCCCTATTCATCGGCAGGAGGGAAAAGTTCCACAGTGTGGAGGAGGGCCTGGCTCAAAACTGACACACTACCACAGCTTTTTGAAACACCTGGACAAGCCCCTGCTCCTGGCCACTGGGTCACTCCGATGGACCCCGGCTTGTCTGTGACTTTGACAAAGTCCTGCTGAAACAGAACCAAACTGCACTGCAGTCAACAGTGACAGCAGATGTCCACAGCTCCATCACATCACAAACACACAGCACCCGCCCCAGCCCCGACCCGCCCCTCTGGCTGTGCAGCCATGCACACCCCTTCCCAGAAAACAGCTCCTGCTACCTTCATCCCGCTTGCGTTTGTTGCTCTCAGTGCCGGGGGAGGCAATTCCCAGGATCCCACTAATGGAGTAGGAGGAACCAGCAGAGTCAGTGGTGACGGAGGACACCTGGGTGACAGACCCCGTGGAGGCTGCAAGGCAAGGACAGGCAGTCAGTCGCAGGACAACATGGGCACCAGCTTACCCAAAAGCCACCAGCCCCATGGCATGAAGGAGGTAGGCTGGGGCTCAGCTGGCCATTGCAGCGCCTCCAGCTCGGGAAGAGTCCTTTCCCACCCCAGCCACGCCCAGTCCAATCCAGCAGCATGCCACAGCAGCCCAGCGCAGGGGTGGGAGCAGAGGCATGGTCAGCCCTTGCCCCTCTCACGAGGGGTTGGGTCTATGTGCTGTGGGATGGGAGATGCTTTTCCCTGGCAGTCAGACACCCCATCTCACACGAGGCTCAGTGAGCTTGGAAAAGCTCATTGCTTGGGACAGCAGAGGCCCTCCGGTGACAGAGCAGCCCATGTCACCAGCAAGGTGGAGAGAGCTTGCTGAGAAGAGAGTCATGCAGAGAGAAGAGCTGCCACAAGAGGGTTCCCAGGACAGGAACCTCCGGCGAGCAGAGCAACCTGCACTTGCTGTGCTAGGTGTGCTGTCTGCATCCTGTTAGACCATGCCACTAGCCTCTGGCCAGTGGAGACCTTGCACAGCTGGGGTTGCCCAGGGATGGACAGCTGAAAGACCCTGAGGTTCCCCAAAATACGACCTAAATCCATTCTACTTTGCAAGAGCCCTCAGAAAAGGGTACTGTTTGCGTCCAGTGAGGGCGGTCACTCGTGAACAGCCTGCACCAGTCTGGATGTGCCAGCCTGCTCTGCAAACACTGTTCTTGTGACGCTGTGGGTGTCCGAGGCTTTATGGAAGCAGGAAGAGGAGGAAGCACCACCATCACCTCCCTCAGCTTACAGGCTGAGCCTGTCCTGCCACGTCCCTACATCCTAGAAATCATCCTGCAGACCCCAAGGACAGGATGGGGGGATACACTGTGAGACCACATCGAAGACCCCCGGACATGACTCACAAGGAGCAAACCCATATCAGGAATCCCTGCTGTGTCCATCAACTCCTGGCCCTGAGAAACAAGATTTTTCTTCTCTGTTCTTGACTTTCTCAAGAAGAGACAGCACTTAAGCCACCACAGTGAGACAAAGGAAGCTTTCCGAGATTGTTTTGGTATTTTCTGAAGGCACGGGGAAAGGCTGAGGGCACAGGGTCTGCAGTCTGACCTCTGACAAGCTGAAAGAGTGCAGGCAGCTCTGCACCTCCACTCCCTTTCTCCCAGCACCAGCACACCCTTGCCAAGAGGGAAGCAGCAAGCATTTCACCATATCACAGGTGACAGCATAAAGGCAGAGAGAAACTAGGGCCCCCACACCACTTCCTATGAATCAAGGGCTGACCTGTGCCCTGATGGGTTTCATGGAACAGGGACAGAAGGAGAGCAGCCCCCAGCCCCGACTGAGCCCCTCCATCCCTGCTGCATTGCAGCACAGAAACAGCCACCCTCCTCAGAAAGACACCGTCAGCCAGGAGAAGGGCTGAGGGTGTCTCAGTAGCCTGGGGTTCTCCTCTGCGTCACCCTCCGCCAGCATCACCTCCCTCAGGGTGCAGCATCACTGTTCCATGGCTGAATTAAAAGTTCAGAAAGTTTTGCTACCTCTTCACTCAAGACTGCAAGTGCACAAAGAACTATGGAAGGGATGGTTGATAGATGAAAAAAACACATTCAAAACTACTTACTGACTAATGATGCAGAAAATGTTATGAATAAGTATCCCTTTCTTGATTTATTACTTTAATTATCTGACATTCTATAGACCGCTATTAGTGGGGGTTTTTTGGTTTAGATTTCAATTTTCTGTCTCATGGTGAAAGCTATTTATCATAATAATCAGTAAAATTCAAAACCTTTTAGCAGTATTTATAAAATTCATTTACTATGTTCAGCCCTTGGAGAATGACAAAGAAGGCACATTAGCACGTGTGCTGAAGTGTTTTATGCAGAATTATCTGTCCATAAGAATGATTAAAAGTTCTTCAGAATATTTGTAATCCATTATGATTTTTTTTAATGTATTTTTTAAAAAGTTTTCCTTACCTATGCTGTGACTGGAGGCCGGGACCTGCTGATTGGGTGGCTGCTGCACCTTGGTCCGTATGATCCTGTCAGGGACGGAAAAAAGAACGACCGCTTAGCTAGCATTAGGCATGCGATGGCAAGAGGCATTAGACACTATTTTTTCAGTGCAGGACACCTACATCAGTACAAAAAATGCCTTTCTGCATATGTTCCCTTCATCATTCACTGAAAAATCAAAGTTTGGCGGGTGGACCCAGGACCACATTTGTGTCCCCAGCCCCTGCCACTGGAATCATCAGAGTGACGTTCCACAGAGTCACAGAATCACACAATGGCTCGGGTTGGAAGAGACAACAGTTGACAGTAGGTCATCTGGTCCAACCTCCCTGCTCAAGCAAGGTCATCCCAGAGCACATTGAAGAGACTTGCAATCCAGATGTTTCTCAGGATGCTTCAGAGTTTGGTGCTTTGGTGCCTTTGAGGACCCAGTCCTCACTGCCCAGGAAAGAGATATCCATTGCTGTCTGGGCAACCAACAGGCCAGTACCCCCTCCTCAGAAAGCGGGGCCCTTCTGAGCCCAGAGGTCCCAGCAGGCTGTGTTCTGCACTCTTGGGTGCTGGGACACGTTTGTAAGGCTGTTCCTAGAGCACCCCAGGTATAGCACTCGCATGGCTAGAGGCACTTGGACACCTTGGGAAAGGATCAGCTTAGCCAAAATATTATCTAAAAGTGTTGGAATAAATGCTAATCTTAAAAACTGAATGACTACATTTATCATCGCTGGGTACATACAGTCTCTGCTCTGATTGATAGTGACATCGATCAGGAAAAATTCAGAGATACAGATAAAGCAGAAGGCTTTATCTGTGTGGTGGTGCAGGGCAGAGGGTACCTGCTCCGAAGGGTGATTCTGGGGATGCTACACACATGGTTCACCTGCCCATGTGCTATGAAAAAACAAAAGACAGGGTCAGCAATACCTCTGGAGATCACACAGCTCTCCCTCAGGCTGCGGCAGAATTGGAACAGGCTGGAAGGAGGCACACCCTTGGTTCACCACACATCCCCCTGCCCCAGGCACTACTGTTACAGCGAGCATTTCTCCTCTCTGTGCCTGACAAACTCTCCTCCCATTCCTGCCTGCCATGAATTTGACAGAAAGGAGCGGAGAGGAGTTGTCGGGAGGAGCGGGCTTGGGCGTGAACTTGCAGGAATACGCAGCAGTTCCTTGCTGGTAGGTCCGCCATGAGCAGGCACAAGGACCACCATTGGTGACACCCAACTCCATCCCAGAAAAGGATGCACTGCCATCCTCTTCCCCTCCCATTCCTCGGAGGTGTCTGATGAAGGCTGGCAGAGGTTTGGTCTGTCCACAAGCCATCTTTCAGCTGACAGCCCCAGGGTGAGGCTGCTGGGTATCAGGCACAACCAGGAGATGGGTTCCAGCAACACAGCCCCCAGAACAGCCAGCCCAGTGTGGGGGGCAGGAACAGCTGGGACAGCAGCTTTGGTGGGGGAGCACAGCCAAAGAGACAGGACCCTGCATGGTCAAGAGTGGAAACAGCCCCCTGCACAAGGCTGTCATGGTGAAGAAAGGGTGTCCAGGGCCTTCTGACACATAAACATCTTTATCTCTGGAGGAACAGAGACTGGAGCACTTGAAAGCAGCTGGACAGCTCTCAGCTGATTTGAGCAAAGCTCGTCACAATGATTAATTAAGTCTTAATCACACAGACTTGCTCCTGCTATTGAAGAGTGGCCTATTATTACAATTAATGCTATTAATAAATAATCATTATTATTATTATTCACTCTTACATGGGGGCAGCAGCTCGGACTTGTCTGCTAAAAGGCCCCCTCGGTAGCGAGGATGGGCTGCACGCAGTCCATCCCCATAAACCCCAATGTTCCACAGAAACAGCATCAGCATCCTGGGAGGGAACAGCACAGCCCCAGCCAACACCCCCTGCACTGTGGAGACAGGGAAGGAGAACCGGAGCGGTGCCTCCGTCCTCCCCCGTGCAGAAATGGCAACTGCAGCAGGACAGGAACCACTCGGCGAGATCTGTGCAGGCTCGGGTTTGTCCTGACCGGGCAGCCCCTGATTTGCACCTCAGTGGTGAACAAGAATATTGTGGGCAGGGACCTGCATCCTTCCCCAGCAGCAAAGCCCCAAAGTATATACTCAATGTTAAATATGAGGATAAAACCCACAGACTGCTGGAACTGTAGGATTTAGCATTAAAGCCAAGTGTTTTGATGTGAATTCCAGGTTTTTTGTCACATGACTGTTCAGTCTGGGTTTTCACGAGGAGCTCCTAAGCTGGCAAAAACAATTCTCTGAGTAAACAGATAGACTCAAACAGATTGCATGCATTTCTTAAAAAGGATTGCAAACCTTTGAGGAAAGGAGATCTTAGCCACAGTCACAAGCAGATGAGAAAGAATTAGATTTACAGACAAAAACCTCGGTACCAGATCATGAACCGGGTTTCTGATACAAGGGCAGTGCAGGTGTAGGCATTACACACATTATGAGCGTGGAAACGTACAAGGACAGAGCAAGTGGAACATGGAAATGGGCTCAAAATATGACTGGAAGGTTCTTAAATCTCCCTTTTACCTAGAGCTGTGACTGCCTTTTTGGTAGTTTTTTGGAGGACATTTGAAGTTCTCCTACACAAGCACAGGACTGCTCACAGCAGCCGTGCTTCTCATGTCACTCGTTGACATTAATGGAAGCAGAGCTTCTCCCTAGCTATGTGATATTTTCCTTTGTTTTTCCTGGTGTCTGTAATAATTTCTCAAACCCCCTTTAAAACTGAAGACACCATGTCCATGGAGTTACTACATGCTGCTCTGGAGCCTCCGAGTCAGGGGCTCCCAAGCAGCAAAGGCCGCACGTGAACTGACCCATTTTTTCTTTTAATTCCACGAACATATGACTCGACATTTAGTCCGTCAAGGCAGAGACTGCGCTCCCCGCTAATGCTGGGGAAGCCACTCCGGCTACTCAAGCGGCAACTCCATGAATGCAAATCAGATTGGGATAGCCAATAAAAGAATATTGCATCAATTTATTTCACGTCTGGACGCAAATGAGACCTTTTACAGTGAGCTGCATTCGAAGAATTTGCATGCAGTTGCACAAGTGAAAATCATCTCACCAGCGTGGTGAGGAGGAAGCCTGGAACAGAGGGAAAATTAAAGAACTCTGCTTGCCAGGGCCATGGGTGCCCAAGAGCTCTGCTATCCAAGTATTCATCTCTTAACTGTTGCTCTGGCAGGGCTGGAGATGTCATGTAGTATTTCACTGGGTTTTTCCATCATCAGCCTTACACATCACTTGACTCAGGAGGAAATTGTGGGCACAGAAGGTGTAATGGATAAGGCAGTAGGTTAGGGGCCCTTCAGACCCTTCTATGAGCCCAGCCCTGACTTGTGAAGCCATGGCAAAACTCCCAAACATGGGACTGAGTCTCCAAATGAGATTCCCCTGCATTTTTACAAAAGCAATTCAAGGCCACTTAAGTTCCCCAATGTAAGATGCAGACAGCGGAGGCCCTCGGGCACTACCAACCAAATTCCCCCATTGATATTCACACTGAACGTAGGCCTGGGCCAATGTCAGCAACACCGAGCAGGTGTCAGAACAGTACCTCAGACCCACGCCTCGGGTCCCCTTCTTTCCCAGACAACTGCCACCCTACTCAATGGCCATCTGAGCTTCCCCTGAGGGCAAAACACGTCCCACTGATACCCCACCCCATAGAGCACCCCATAGAGCAGAACTGGGGCTTCACTCATAGCAAACACATAGGATCATTCCCAGCAAGGTCCTCCCACTCACAGACAGGGGAAAGGACGGAAAAGAAGCAAAGGCTGGCGGTATAATCTGCCCACTCCTAGGAAACCCTCATCATCCCTGGCGCTTCAGCCACTGAGGTAAGCTCACAGCTGCTCCCCAGCCCCAAGTGCCCTAGGGAAACAGGTGAAGCTGCTTTTCTTAAAAGCAGCCCCAAACACCCAGTCCTACTAAAAGACAAAGACACGGTGACTGCTTCCGTGGAGCATCCCACCCCAGAACCACACGGAGCTTTACCTGTTAATGGAACTGACGCTGGGCACAGTGTCGTTGTCACACACTCGCTCAGCAAGGAGTCTGTCCCTGATCTCCCAGGCAAACATGGTGGGATTTTGGCGTTTGTATTCTGCAATTTTTTCAACGACTTTGGGTGTGGCGACCTTTGGTTTTGATCCTCCAATCACTCCAGGCTTAATACTCCCGGTTTCATAATACCTGGGACAACATCCAAAACAAAGCTTCGGTTATCACACACAGACAGAGAACATGCTCTGAGATTTATAGAGAACATCATTTCAAGGTAACCAAACCCCAGCAAATCCTGAGATACATCTTCACTTTCACATACACATTTCCTGCCTGTGTGGTTCTTTATCACCTAATAGATTAACTTATAGTAATTGGAATTGGGCCTCAGGATACAATATATATTTTTCTGTAATAGCAAGACAAAAGAAATAACGCAAGATTAAAGGGCATGCTGAGATCCAAAATTAACTGAAAATGTGTGTTATTAATCAGCGGTACTGGCAATAATAGAAACAAATCACACCAAAGACCACTTTTTGCAGTGGACTCTTTTGTAGCAAATTACTGTTTTTACAGAAATGCTGTCATTAATATCTACAGCTTGTTATGATTCAGAATGAAATGAAGGCTAGGTATTGTATTTTATTTGCAGCTCTGGAATAAATACAGCAGCATATCTTTTTCCTGGTTTATGATTTTAATATGCATATTATGGTTTTAATCGTTCATATTTTTCAAAATGTATTCTTTTCATCATAACATTTGCAGTAGTTTCAGTAACAAATTTTGAGGGAAAGGGAGCTGCTCATGCTCTGGAGGGGTCCAGCCAAGGCAGGGATCAGTTTCTGTGACCAGCGCTTCCTCGGGTGCAGCATCTTCACCACCGCCAGCAGCTCTGCTGATGCCATGCCCCCAGGAAAGGTGGAGAATGAGATCCCTAAACCAAAATAAATCTGACCCATTTCTTCACATGTACATCACACAAGATCAACTGCTTTTGGTAGCTTCGCCATAATGCATGACAGCTGAGATCCCTGGGCCCTGCCAGTCTCCCCCTTTAATAAAGTCTTGAACACGCTGCTGGGAGCAGAAGTCGCATCTTATCTGCTGAGGGCCTGAATGGAGACCGAGAATGAGACTGTATTCCTCCATGCTGCAGTCAGGGTGTTCCACACAGCAGGCTCTCTCACAGTCCTGAACTTCTTTGTATCTTGTGAATTTTCTCATGACCAGATGAAAAATAAACCCCGTGCCTAACTTCGGCTACCACCCCAACTGCGCTAATCCTGCACACTCCTTTCAGACAGAGCAGACCCTGACTCCGTCAGCCTCTCAGCCAGGTGCCCACCGAGCTGTGCTTGCAGCAGCTCAAACACAACCGCTTACTGCTCTGTGCCCGCATTTCTAGCTCAGAAAAAACTCCCAAGCAGGAAGACAAGACTGCTCATTAATATTTTTTCCCTGCAACTATCTAACGTAACCATTATTCAAAAAAAAAAAAATTCCCTCATCTTTCCAGCCTGAGCAGAGCACAAACAGTCTGCATGACTAAAGTCTGCCTCGCTGAAACATGCAATCAGGTTCATCAGATTTTTGCCAGACTACCGGTTCTCAGTGTTTTTGGGAGAGCTCTGTATGCCGGGCTTAAAGTTCCTTTAAAGAGACTGACACCGAATTGTTCATAGATGTTCTCAGATATTCTGTGTGCAAATGTCGACTCAGGCCCTCCAGTCTCCATCAGCCATTTATGCAATATCAGTAAGGGCAAGTGCTGAGCGTCAGAGATTGATTAACCCTCCTGCTGCCCCTAAATGCAGTGAGCTTTAGGGCGGAGGGGAAAAATTCAGTTCCTCGCACACTTCCACGAGGACATGACAAAACAATGGCAAACATGGCCCGTAAACCTTCTAAAATCTTACACCTCCGGCCTCAAAACCTTGGTTGCTGGCACCACTTCTGTGAGGAGGCAGCCAGACAATACTACAATGCTACCAGACAACAAGTCACAATTTTCCTAGATCTAGCAAGAAACGACTGACTTTACCAATGTTTCTTAGTGCTTTTCTCCAACAGTGCCCGTGGTCAGTGCCCTGCGCTCCGGGACAGCCTGGCCAAGAGGAGCGCTCCCAGCAGTACGGGGAGCCGTGCCTGTACAGACCAGCCCAATGCTTTCCCATGGCTGATCACCACCGCACAAAAGCCACACCAGAGAGGGCCCTTGCCACCACAATGCTGCAGCTGTGATGAGCTCACCAGGGGACAAAGCTCTGGTGCCTTCAGAATAGCGAGACCTCTACTCCCAAACTCTTTATCCTCTGCTCACCTGCCTGCTCTCATGGCCTCAAGACCCGCCCAGGCACAGACGAGCCCACAGGAAGGCTCACCGTGCACCGGAGGTGCAGGATTTGGCCCACATCCCCTTCCCTGGATGCTGGGGGAGGTCATCATGATGGGGACCCTGCACTGCCGTGGACAGGCCCCTCCTCTGCACCCTGGCAATGAATCTGGGTGCAGTCACAAGGCCTGCAGGCTGCATGCCTCCAGCATCCCTGACTCCCGTCTCCATTTTAAAGGCAAGGATTGCAGCCAGAATTATTTCATGCCCATCAGGTCAGGGTCTTTTGCTTACGGAGAGTTGCAAAGGCAGGAGCATTTGCAACCCCACCCTAGCACCCTCCTCCGAGGGGTAAGAGCTTTACTTGCCCTGCAACAGCTGGTTACCTGCCTCTGGATGTTTTTTTGAAGCTGCATCTAGTACTGAAAAATTCCAGTAATAAAATTCCAACTGTAAGGATTTATCATAAGGATTCCCATTTTTCACACACATGCACACATATGAAAAAACATATACACACAGAGATGCAATTACAGAGACATTTTATCCACTGTAATTATTAGTTAGGAGAATAATGAGCTATGAAATTCCAATTTATTGCTGACAACTTTAAAGACAGAGCTCTGGAACCTCACTCTGAGCTCTGCAGTGCAAATATATCTAACAGCAGACCAAAACTGCCAAAAGTAAAACCATCAGACTTTTGCCTAGTGGGTAAATAAATTGCCTGTTTCCAAGCTGTGTGCTGGTCCTGATGGGAATTGGTGGCAATTCCAATGCAACAGGGAGCATCACCAGCCAAATGGTGCCAGCCAGGCGGGGAGCAGGAGCCTGTGCTCCCTGCAGATGTGGAGCCGTAACGGAGTGAAACAGCCCGTGGTGGGCACCATAAAGCCCATGGAAAGCTTTCCTCTCTAAACCAGCAAAGGCATTTGCATTCTCATAACTCCAGTGGGAGAAGTGTGTGTAGGTTGCAGGGAAGGCACATCCCTGTGAGGAAGGCATGAGAGATAAAGCAAGGGCGCTGAGTGCAGCCTGCACACTGCGGCTCTGAAACCGAGCAGGGATGTGGAGGTGCCGCTCACGAGTTTGGGCGAGTAGAGGTAGGATGGTTGTGTGGAAAACCATGAAAAGAGCTGCAAAACCAGGGGCCTGTGACCCTGACAGATGTGAACACTCATATGGCCACTGAGTGATCAACACATCCCCTGCGTACAAAAAATATCTTAATTGTCTTTGCAGCTATGCTATGTCCAGGCAAGCATGTTGGTTAGGAATTGGAAAAGAAAATTTAAAATAAAAATAGTAAAATTCTAAACAACTAAATTAGCTGTGAAATCTTAGCAAACAGATCAGTAATTAATTTTTCCAGATGATAAAGAAAAACACTTTGTAAAAAAAAAATTTCCCTTAATGTAAGTTGCCCAAGTATGTAAGAATACCTGGGGTTCAAAACCATTTGAAAACTGTCATTTACAAAAATTCGGTTTAGGTTTGAACAGAAGATTGGGGGAAAAAAAAAAAGCAAACATGGCATTTTTTACCTGAATCTATGTCAAATTTTAAGAGGAAATCAGGAAATAATATGAATTCAGAGTTTAACATCCTAGTGTTGCCCTAGTGTTTGGAGCAGCTCCTGGCTGAACAGAGAGCTAGTTCCAAAGTAGCCAAAATATCTTTAGGATGGTTACTGGCTGCTTATGGTGTTTTGTGCTCTCTTAATCTGGTAGAAGACTGGAAAAAGACGTTTAATTATAAACAACGGGGTAGATTGCGGAATAACTTGTATGAATGCACTTGCCGCAATGTCGATGAAAATATAATGTTAATATTGTTTAAAAAGAGTTCTATTCAGGAAGCAAAACAAGTAACTTCCACAACCTCTACTTTTTTCACATTTTACTGAATATGACTGCCAGATTTCCCTTCCTGTTCAGAGCAGACAAGTGCAGGACATACACTATAGATACAGCAGATACTCATGGCATTCTGCACTTTGCTTTAGAATTACCTACAAGAAACTGTAAAAGGGGCAAGCAAGACCTGCAGATATTGGCTCTTTCTTTCCACACCAGACATATAAAACCACGACTCCTCAGGAAGCCACTCTCCTCACTGCACTGATTGCCTGTCTCCATTTATTTGCAGCCTCTAGTTCTGGGACTGGTACCGACACTTTTCTCTTGCCGGACACAGAAGGATTTGCCGTCCCCCTTTACCTGCCAAGTATTTTGCTGACACAGCCATGGCTGACGCGGAGCTGCCGGGAGATGTCACACGGCCGGACCCCTTGGTGGGCGAGCTCCACGATCCTTTGGCGAACGACATCTGGGAGAGGGCGGCCGTTCACAAAAACACCCCCCAGCTGGTTCACGCCTCCATGTCCTGAAACACACAGGGGAGGGGGAGAAGGGCAGAAGGAGAGCTCTGTGTGAGTTTCAGATGTCTCTGCAGGGCAGAACCTCCAGCCCCAGCGCTCTCAGGCTCCGGGCACCGCCTCCCCAGAATCGGTCCGATTTCCCCGGGAGGAGCAGGGAGGTGACCTCACTGCCGCAATGACATTTGCTGGCGAGGAGGACCCTCCTGCCTTAAGGCAGATCGGGCCCCCTCGGGGCAAATGGCCACGAGGAACCCCTCAGTCATGTCCGGCACCCCGGCGGCTGACCACCTTCCTCCCGAAGTCGCGTTGGCCCAACCACGAACTCCCGGGCAGGCCTGGGGCTGTCCCGGGGAGCGGAGGCTTCTCAGAGCCGCTGTCTGGGAAGCCAGCGGAAAACAAGGCTGGGTGGTCACTCAGCCCACATACTGCCTCTGTCTAAGCACAGACAGAGATACCTGAAATGAAACGCACAGTGTTTTGTTTCGTTTTGTTTTTCCCCAGATGCCTTGAATTAATCAAGTGGGGGAAGGGGAAGAGAGAGGGAAAAAAAAAAGAGAAAGAAGGAAGGAGAGAAAGAAGGAGAGAAGGAAAGAGAGGAAGAAAGAAAGAAAGCAAAAGAGAGAAAGAAAGAAAGAAAGAGGAAAACAGAAAGGAAGAGAAAGGGAGAAAGAAAGAGAAAGAAAGAAAGAAGGAGAGAAGGAGAGAAAGAAAGAGAGAAAGAGAGAAAGAGAGAAAGAGAGAAAGAGAGAGAGAAAGAGAGAAAGAGAGAAAGAAAGAAAGAAAGAAAGAAAGAAAGAAAGAAAGAAAGAAAGAAAGAAAGAAAGAAAGAAAGAAAGAAAGAAAGAAAGAAAGAAAAAGAAAGAAAGGCATTCTGCTCCTAGACTTTACAGCAGTCTCGTCAGATATTATGATCCCACAAAAGCAGATTTGCACTGTTCACCTTTAGCTAAGTGAATTATATATCTGGTTGGAAACAGGACCCACTTGGAGGAATAACAGTGAAACTGTGTAAACCACATGAACACACATTAATCCCACGTACTAGAAGGTAATATAATTAACCCTTATGTTGTTATTCATCCAACTACTTATATTATGGAGGGGTGGAGAAGCTAAAAACAAGCCATAGGGATAGTATAGATGCCAATTCTGGAAAAAAAAAATACAGCAAATTTCTCTGTTTGAGCAGGGTTGGAACTGTACCGAATAAGCTGGCAAGCCAAATGCCCCAGTGTTTAAAAAAATTATATATATACAGAGCTATTTTTATTTTAATCTGGTTATTTCACTATTGATAAACTGCAGTCAAAACTTTGCAAACACCTTTTAAAACTCTCAGGACACATAATGAATCCCCATGAAATACGTGATGTTAAACCCTGTGGCGAGCAGACAAGCGCCTGCTCTGCCTTCATCGGTGCGAGAGGCAGACTCTGCCAGCGGCCCAGCCGCGGGTTCGTGTTTCCCTCCCGTGCGCCGGAAGCAGACACCGGTGCTGGGACTCCTGCCTGGATGGATGCCGCGGTGCCCGGGACACCGAGGCTGGGTGCGAGAGAAAGCTCGGTGGCGGAGGCAAACGGGAGCTGCCCGGAAGGCTGTGGGGAGTGAGACCTCGGGCTCCACAGGGCTCTAAGTGCCAGGAATCGCGCACGGTGTGTTCAGTTTGAGCGGGAAGATCCCGTGGTGGTGGTCGGGCAAGGGGAGAAGGAGGAAAGAAATGGGAAAGGAAGGAGAAGGAGGGAAGGAAGGAGGGA
>VZTA01001588.1:5751-22086 GCA_013398855.1 Mohoua ochrocephala | reverse complement strand
GCTCTCCCCCTCCCTCCACCTCATCCGAGAATTCCCAAAACACCCGGAAAAAAATTCCCTCCGCGTGGAATGAAAAAGCTCCGGGAAAAAAAGGATGGATTTTTTCCACAAAAATGAGAATTCCCGGCACTCCTGGAATTCCCGGAATTCCAGAAATTCCTTCCTTACCTGTGGGAGGTGAAGTTGTCGTAGGATCCGACGGTGTAGTGCCGGAAAAGCCGCTTGGTCCGGTCTTCCCTGGTTTCTGTTGGGAAAAAAATTCCACATCCCGAATTATTCCCAGCTTTTTCCCGAAATATTCCCAATGGATCCGGAAACGCCCGGGAATTCCGTTTCCGGGTTGGGAATTTCTCCGTGGATGAGGAGAATTTGTTTGGGGGGAAGTGGGGAGAGTCCCATGGAATTCCTGGGAATGTCGGAGCCGTTCCCGGAATTTCATCCAGGGAGAAATTCCATCGGAATTCCCGACTGGAATGACAGAGGGGATTCAAAGTTATGGAATGGCCGAATCCCACATTCCCGCCCTGCTTCCGTGATTTTCCCGCCTCGGAATGGATGGGAAGAGCTGGGAATGGTCCTGGGAATTCCCGGCTCTCCTGGAGGTCTCTGGATCTCCGGGAATTTGGGAATTCCGGAGGAAAATTGGGAATGAGGGAGATGCCATCCCAAAAAATCCCTGGCACTGATCCCGAGGGAGCAGCAGGGATGGAAGCAGCTCCCATGGGAAAGTTGGGAATGACCCTGGGAATTCTCCTGCTCTCCTGGAGCTCTCTGGATCTCCGGGAATTCAGAGGAAAACTGGGAATCGACACCGATCCCGAGGGAGCAGCCACATTCCCGCCCTGCTTCCGTGCTTTTCCCGCCTCGGAATGGATGGGAAGAGCCGGGAATGATCCTGGGAATTCCCGGCTCTCCTGGAGGTCTCCGGATCTCCGGGAATTCAGAGGAAAACTGGGAATCGACACCGATCCCGAGGGAGCAGCAGGGATGGAAGCAGCTCCCATGGGAAAGTTGGGAATGACCCTGGGAATTCTCGGCTCTCCTGGAGCTCTCCGGCTCCGACCTCTGCGGGGTTCCCGGCTGTGATTCCAGAGGGAAATTCCAAGGAAAAGGAGCAGCCCGGGAAGTTCCCGCCCGGCGCCGGGAGGCGGCAGCAGGGAGCAGCCGCGGAGCCGATCCAGGAATTATTCCCGGTGGGAATGAGGAGGGAGAGGGGGGGAGAGAGAGGCTGGGAAAGGCCTGGAAAAGCGGGATCGGAGGGGCTGGAGGGGGCCGGGAAAAAGTTGGGAGAGGTGGGAATTGGGGAAAGTGGGAGAGGGAGGGAGGGAGCGAGGGAAAAGGGGGAAAAGAGGGAAAAGAAAGGAGGGATGAGGGAAAAGAGGGAAAAGATGGAAGGGACAGAAAAGAGGGATAGAGGGAAAGGAGGGAAAGAAAGGAGGGAATGGAGGAAACGAGGGAAAAGAAAAGAGGGAAAAGAAAGGAAGGGAAAAAGGGGAAAAAAGGGAAAGGAGGGAAAGGAAAAGAGGGAAAAGAAAGGAGGGAAGGAGGGAAAAGCGGGAAAAGGTGAAAAGGAGGGAAAGGGGGAAAAGAAAGTAGGAAAAGGAGGAAAGGAGGGGAAAGAAAGGAGGGAAAAGAGGGAAAGGAGGGAAGGAGGAAAAGAGGGAAAGGAGGGGAAAGAGAGAAAGGAGGAAAGGAGAAAAAGACGGAAAGGAGGGAAAGAGGGAAAAGAAAAGAGGGAAAGAGGGAAAGAAAGGAGGGAAAGGAGGAAAAGGAGGAAAAAGAGGAAAGGATGGAAGGGAGAGAAAGAGGGAAAAGAGGGAAGAGAGGAGGGAAGGAGAGAAAAGCGGGAAAAGGGGGAAAAGAAAGGAGGGAAAAGAGAGAAAGGAGGGAAAGAAGGGAAAAGAGGGAAAAGAGGGAAAAGAAAGGAGGGAAAAGAGGGATGGAGGGAAAAGAGGGAAAAGAAAGGAGGGAAAGGAGGGAAAGGGGCAAAAAGAGGGATAAGAGGGAAATGAGGAAAGGAGGGAAAAGAGGGAAAAGAAAGGAGGGAAAAGGAGGAAAAGGCAGGAAAGAAAGGGGGGAAAAGAGGGAAAGTGGGGAAAGAGGGAAGGAGGGAAAGAGGGGAAGGAGGGATGGAAGGAAAAGAGAGAAAAGCAGGAAAAGAGGGAAAAGAGGGAAAGGAGGGAACAGAGGAAAGAGAGGAGGAGGGAAAAGAGAGAAGAAGAAAAAGGAGGGAAAGGAGGGAAAGAGGGAAGGACAGAAAAGAGGGAAAGAGGGAAAAGAGGGAAAGGAGGGAAAAGGAGAAAAAGAGGGAAAAGAGGGATAAGGCAGGAAGGAGGGAAAAGAGGGAAAAAAAGGAAGAGAGGAGAAGAGGGGAAGAGGGAAAAGAGGGAAGGAAAGGAGAGAAAGGAGGGAAGGAGGGAAAAGCAGGAAAAGGGGGAAAAGAAAGGAGGGAAAAGAGAGAAAGGAGAGAAAGAGGGAAAAGCAGGAAAAGAGGGAATAGAGGGAAAGGAGGAAAAGAGGGAAAAAGAAGGGAAAGAGGAAAAAGAAAGTAGGGAAAGGAGGAAAAGGAGAGAAAAGAGGGAAAAGAAAGGAGAGAAGGAGGGAAAAGAGGGAAAAGCAGGAAAAGAGGGAATAGAGGGAAAGGAGGAAAAGAGGGAAAAAGAAGGGAAAGAGGAAAAAGAAAGTAGGGAAAGGAGGAAAAGGAGGGAAAAGAGGGAAAAGAAAGGAGAGAAGGAGGGAAAAGAGGGAAAAGGCAGAAAGGAGGGAAAGGAGGGGAAAGGGGAAAAAGGGGGAAAAGAAGAGAGGGAAAAGAGGGAAAGAAAGAAGGGAAAAGAGGAAGGGAGGGAAAGGAGGAAAATACGGAAAAAGAAGGAAAAGAGGGAAAGAGGGAAAAGAGGAAAAAGGCAGGAAGGAGGGGAAAGGGGGAAAAGAGGGAAGACAGGAAATGAGGAAAAGAAGGGAAAAGTAAAGAGGGAAAGGAGGGAAAGGAGGGAAGGAAAATCTCCCCCAATCCCAGCAGTGCCCCCAATCCCGGATTATTCCCCTCTGGATTCGCTCCAGGTGCTGCTGGGATGGGAATTCTTCCCTTCTCCAGGAATTTCCGGGATTCCCTGGATCGGAATCAGCCTCAGGGATGGGATGGGATGGGATGGGATCGTTGGGAATGCAGATCCCGAATTTCTCCCTATGGATGAGCGTCGGGATCCTCTCAGTTCCCTGTCCTTCTTCCTTCCCAATGTTTTCCCTTTGGAAAAAATTCCCGAAATTCCCTTTCCCTTCCCAGGCTCTCGTGGTGGCAGTGACTCCTCCTCATCCCACCGGGATTTGGGATCCGGGAAGGAGCCGGAGGCTGCGGAGCCTGGAATGCTCCGGGAATTCTGGGATCTGCTCTCCCACAGCCCCTTCCCGGATTTTGGGGGGGGCTCTGGGAGAGAATCCCGGCATTTTTGAGGCTGGAAAAGCTCTCCAAGGTCATCGAGTCCAAGGTGATTCCCAGCCCGGAGCTCTGAGTGGGATTCCAGGAATTCCTTGGATTCCTCCAGGGATGGGAATTCCATGGGCAGCCCCTGCCAAGGCCTTTCCATGGGAAAATTCCTGCTGGAAGCTCCGGAGAGCTCCAGCTCCCACCAAGGAAGGAAGGAAGAAATTCCCGGCCAATCCTGAATTCCCAGCTGATCCCAAATTCCTATCCGATCCCGAATTCCCAGCCAATCCTGAATTCCCAGCAGATCCTGAATTCCTGGCCAATCCCAAATTCCCAGCCAATCCTGAATTCCCAGCAGATCCTGAATTCCTGGCCAATCCCAAATTCCCAGCCGATCCCAAATTCCCAGGTGATCCCAAATTCCCAGGTGATCCCAAATTCCCAGCCGATCCCAAATTCCTGGCCAATCCCAAATTCCCAGCCAATCCCAAGTTCCTGGCTGATCCCAAATTCCCAGCCAATCCCAAGTTCCTGGCTGATCCCAAATTCCCAGCAGATCCTGAATTCCCAGCAGATCCTGAATTCCTATCCGATCCCAAATTCCCAGCCAATCCCAAGTTCCTGGCTGATCCCAAATTCCCAGCAGATCCTGAATTCCTATCCGATCCCAAATTCCCAGCTGATCCCGAATTCCCAGCAGATCCCGACAGCTCCACGAGCTCACCCAGCCCCGGCACTTCCCGGCACTTCCCATTCCATCGGGAATTCCCTCTCCCCGCCTCACTCTCCCTCCATTCCCGTTTGGAATTCCCAATCCCTGCCAGCCCCTCCTCCCTCACAATCCCTGCTTCCCAAACCCCTCCCGGATGCCATTCCTGAGGAAAAGCCGGGATTGATGGGCCTGGCCTCGCTCCGGCGGCTCCGTTCCCTTCCCGATTCCCAAAAATAGCAGCGATTTTAATGGAGCCGTCACGGAGCCTCCGGAGCTGATGGATGCATCCCAGATCCGCTGGGAGAGGCTAAATTTAGCGGGAATGAGTCAGAGGGATGGGATGGGATGGGATGGGATGGGATGGGATGGGATGGGATGGGATGGGATGGGATCCATGGGATGGGATGGGATGGGATGGGATGGGATGGGATGGGAATGGGAATGGGAATGGGAATGGGATGGGATCCATGGGACCCATGGGATGGGATGGCATGGAATGGGAATGGGATGAGATGGGATCCATGGGATGGGATGGGGTGGGATCCATGGGATAGGATGGGAACCATGGGATGGGATGGGATGGGATCTGTGGGAAGGGATGGGATGGGATCCATGGGATGGGATGAGATGGGATGGGATGGGATGGAATTCCAGGACCTCTCCCAGCAGGAATACGGGAACAGGGAATGCTGGAAAAACCCTGGGAAAACAACCAGGAATGCTCCTATCCTGGGTTTTTTTTGGGAATCGACCCCAGGTTGGAAATAAGGAGGGGAAAAAAATCCCCTTTGGAATGTGGGAAGATCCCTTTTCCTTCCAGGAATTCTGGCTCCGAGGAGCGTTTGGAATTCGATGAATTCCATTTCACGGGAAGATTCCCAATCCTTTAATTCCTGGGAATGGGATTTTCCCGTTTATTTTGGACCTGGAGCAGGAGGGGAATGGTGGAATGCCGGAATTCCAGAGGTTGGGAAAGAATTCCAAGGGCACCGAGTCCAAGCTGGGCCCGATCCCAGCCCAGAGCCCTGAGCGGAATTCCAGGAATTCCTTGGGAACACCTCCAGGGATGGCGACTCCAAACCTCCCTGGGCAGCCCCTGCCAAGGCCTGACCCCCTTTTTCCATGGAAAAATCATCCCAAAAATCCACCCGGAGCCTCCCCTGGCCCGGCCCGAGGCCGTTCCCTCTTTTCCCGGGGCTCATTCCCGGGAGCAGATCCCGATCCCTGCCGGCTCCTGCCAGGAAATCCTGGAATGGGATAAAATTCTCCCAGAGCCTCCATTTCTCCAGGCGTATTCCCACTTTTCACCTTTCCCGCGGCTCCTCCAGCCCCTGGAATGCCACAATTGGATCATCCCAGATTTTCCTCTTTTCCAGGCTGACCAATCCCAATTTTCCCAATTTTCCCAATTTTTCCTCTCATCCCATCCCACCCACTCCCGAACTCTCCATTCCCTGCGGACGATCCCAACAATGAATCCATGATCGGAACTCATCCCTCGGGACACAAATATTCCCAATTTTGCCCTTTTCCGTGGCTCTTCCAGCTCCTGGAATGCCACAATTGGATCCTCCTGGATTCTCCTCTTTTCCAAGCCAACCAATCCCAACTTTCCCAGTTTTTCCTCTCATCCCACTCTTCCATCATCCCGAACTCTCCATTCCCCACGGACGATCCCAACAATGAATCCATGACTGGAACTCATCCCTTGGGATACAAACATTCCAAATTTTCACCTTTCCCACGGCTCCTCCAGCTCCTGGAATGCCACAATTGGATCCTCCTGGATTCTCCTCTTTTCCAAGCCAACCAATCCCAACTTTCCCAGTTTTTCCTCTCATCCCACTCTTCCATCATCCCGAACTCTCCATTCCCCACAGCCAATCCCAATCCCCATCCGGGAACTCATCCCTCGGGATACAAACATTCCAAATTTTCACCTTTCCCACGGCTCCTCCAGCTCCTGGAATGCCACAATTGGATCATCCCGGAATTTCCTCTTTTCCAGGATGACCGATCCCAATTTTCCCAATTTTCCCAATTTTCCCAGATTTTCCTCGGCTCCCACCCCACCCAATCCCAAACTCTCCATTCCCTGCAGACGATCCCAATCCACATCCGGGAACTCATCCCTCGGGATACAAATCCCTCGATTCCCCCCATCTCCCATGATCCAAGAGGAACCATCTGGGGGGGACGGGACTCAATCCCGGCCGGAATTCCGGGATACCGACCTTGCCTGGCGTCGTACTGGCGCATCTGCACCTCTTCCACGCATTCCGCCGGGAACCAGCCGCTCCTGCCCTTCACGGAGCCTTCCCAGAATCCGCCCTCGCCGATGCTCAGCACTGCGGGAAAACAGGGAATGGGAGCTCAGCGGGAAATCCCGGGAAAATGGGGAGGTCGGCGGGAAATCCTGGGAAAACGGGGACGGGGAGGTCAGCGGGAAATCCCTGGGAAAACAGGGAATGGGAGGTCAGCGGGAAATTCCGGGAAAACCCGGGAGGTCGGCGGGAAATCCCGGGAAAACCAGGACGGGGAGGTCAGCGGGAAATCCCGGGAAAACCGGGGAGGTCAGAGGGAAATCCCGGGAAAACGGGGATGGGGAGGTCAGCGGGAAATCCCGGGAAAACGGGGACTGGGAGGTCAGCGGGAAATCCTGGGAAAACCGGGAAGGTCAGAGGGAAATCCCGGGAAAACAGGGAAGGTCGGGATGGTGCCGGGAATCCGTCCGGGAAGGGGGAAAGGTGGGAGGAAGTTGAGGAATGTGGAGTTTTTCGGGTGGGTGGTTTTTTGGTGAAAGGGGGAATTCCGGGATTGTCACGCTCTGGGTGCGGGAATTCCCGAGTTTTCACACTCTGGATGCTCATATTCCCGAATTTTCACACTCTGGATACCAAAATTCCCAAATCGTCGCACTCTGGATGCTCAAATTCCCAAATTGTCGCACTCCGGATGCCCAAAAATCCCAAATTCTCCCACTCTGGATACCAAAATTCCCAAACTGTTGCACTCTGGATGCTCACATTCCTGAATTTTCACACTCCAGATGTCCAAAACCCAAATTTTCCCACTTTGGATGCCAAAATTCCCAAATTGTCCCACTCCAGATGCCCAAATCCCAAATTTTCCCACTCTGGATCCCCAAATTCCTGATTTTCCCCATTCTGGATACCAAAATCCCCAAATTTCCCCAGCCTGGACACCCAAATTCCCAAACCGTCTCACACCGGATACCAAAATTCCTGATTTTTCCCACCCTGGATGCCCAAATTCCCAAATTTCCCCACTCTGGATGCCCAAATCCTGAATTGCTCCACATCCAGGAATTCCTCGGACACCTCCAGGGATGGCGACTCCAAACCTCCCTGGGCAGCCCCTGCCAAGGCCTGACCCCCTTTTTCCATGGAAAAATCATCCCAAAAATCCACCCCGAGCCTCCCCTGGCCCAGCCCGAGGCCATTCCCTCTTTTCCCGCGGCTCATTCCCGGGAGCAGATCCCGATCCCACCCCGGATCCCGTCAGAAATCTGGGATCAAGGATAAAATCCCCCTGGATCCTCCTTTTCTCCCTCGGCCATTCCCAAATTTCCTCCTCCCTTCCAACACTTCCATTCCCATCCCACAGCCCCTGGATAGGGCTGGAATTCCAGCAGGGATTTCTGCAGGGGGTCCCTGCTCCGAGTAGGGAATGAGGGTCGGGAATGGCTCTGGATGGAGCCAAGAATCAGCACCGGGAGCTGGAATGGATCTGGATGGATCTGGGAATGAGCACCAGGAATGGCCCTGGATGGATCCAGGAATGAGCAGCGGGAATGGCTCCGGGTGGATCCGGGAATCGGCCCTGGGAGCTGGAATGGATCCAGATGGATCTGGGAATCGGCACTGGGAATGGCTCCAGGTGGATCTGGGAATGAGCACCAGGTGGAGCTGGGAATCAGCCCCAGGAACGGTCTCGGATGGATCCGGGAAGGAGCCTTGGGAGCTGGAATGGCTCCTGATGGATCTGGGAATGAGCACCGGGAATGGCTCCGGATGGATCTGGGAATCGGTGCTGGATGGATTTGGGAATCAGCCCTGGGAGCTGGAATGGATCCAGATGGATCCGGGAATCAGCCCTGGGAATGGCCCTGGATGGATCCGGGAATCAACCCTGGGAGCTGGAATGGCTCCGGGTGGAGCTGGAATGGTCCCAGATGGATCCAGGAATCAGCACTGGGAGCTGGAATAGCCCCAGATGGATCTGGGAATGGGCACCGGGAATGGCTCTGGATCGATCCGGGAACTGGCGCTGGATGGATTTGGGAATCAGCCCTGGGAGCTGGAATGGCTCCGGATGGATCTGGGAATGAGCCCTGGGAGTTGGAATTGCCCTGGATGGATCTGGGAATGAGCACCAGGAATGGCTCTGGATCGATCCGGGAACTGGCGCTGGATGGATCCGGGAATGAGCACTGAGAATGGGCCCAGCTGGATCCAGGAATGAGCCCTGGGAGCTGGAATGGATCGGGATAGATCTGGGAATCATCACCAGGAATGGCTCTGGATGGATCCGGGAATGAGCACCAGGAATGGCTCCGGGTGGATCTGGGAATGGCTCTGGATCGATCCGGGAATCGGCTCCGGATGGATCCGGGAATCAGCACTGGGGGCTGGAATGGCTCCAGATGGATCTGGGAATGAGCCCCAGGAGCTGGAATGGTCCTGGATGGATCTGGGAATCAGCACTGGATGGATTCAGGAATTGGCCTCGGGAGCTGGAATGGCCCCGGGTGGATCCGGGAATGGCTCTGGATGGATCTGGGAATCAGCATTGGGGGCTGGAACAGTCCTGGATGGATCTGGGAATTGGCACTGGGAGTTGGAATAGATTGGGATGGATCTGGGAATCAGCCCCAGGAATGGCCCCGGATGGATCCAGGAATGAGCCCCGGGATGGAGCTGGAATGGTCCTGGATGGATCTGGGAATGAGCACCGGGAATGGCTCTGGGTGGATCTGGGAATTGGCCCTGGGAGTTGGAATGGATCCAGGTGGATCCAGGAATCAGCACCGGGAATGGCCCCGGATGGATCTGGGAATGAGCACCAGGAATGGCTCTGGATGGATCTGGGAATTGGCTCCGGATGGATCCGGGAATTGGCCCTGGGAGCTGGAATGGCCCCAGATGGATCCGGGAATCAGCCCTGGGGGCTGGAATGGATCCGGATGGATCCAGGAATGAGCACTGGGAATGGCCCCGGCTGGATCTGGGAATCGGCTCTCGATGGATTTGGGAATCGGCCCCGGATGGAGCTGGAATGGCCCCACTGGATCCGGGAATGAGCTCTGGGAATGGCCCCGGCTGGATCTGGGAACGAGCCCCCGGAGCTGGAATGGCCCCGGCCGGATCCGGGAATGAGCCCCTGGAGCCGTTCCCGCTCCGCCGGCTCCAGCTGCGGAGCTGATTTGGGAAATGATCCGGCTTTTATTCCCGTCATGATCCCGCCGTTCCGGCCCTAATCAAGCGTTCCTCGGGAAAAAATAGCGGCAATCAACGGGAACGGGAAAGGGAGGGAACGGACGGAGCCGGGGAAATGTTCCCGAGGAATTCTCAGCCTCAGCAGAAATTCGGGATTGGGGAGCCAAGGAGGAGGGAGGTTGGGAATGGGATTTGCTGATCCAAAGGGTTCCGGATCCTTCCCGTGATCCGTGAATCCCTCTCCCCTTGTCATTCCCATTTTCCTTCCCCATTCCCGAGGATCTGGATCCCACCCCCTCAGTGGGATTCCCACAGGTTTGGGTTTCCTTTTCCACGCCTCGGAATTCCAGGATTTCCCAGCTCCCCCAGAATTCCCAGTGAAACCTTTCCCAAAGCCAATCCTGCCTGGAAAACCGGGATGAATCCCAGCATTCCCAACACTTCTCCTTCCCGAAGGGATGAGATTCCTTCATCCCGAGGATTCCCAACTTCCCGACAGCTCCGAGCCACCGGAGCGGAATTCCCTGGAATGGCTCCGGCTGCTCCGCTCCACCTAAAACCTGGGATAAATCCCGTCCAAATCCATCGGGATCCAGGGAATTCCAGCGGCCGGAAGAGGGAAAGCCGTTCCCATCTCCGTCCTCAGTGGGGAAAAGCGGAATTCCATGGATCCGAGATTCCTCAGGGAGCCGATTGGAGGATGTTGGGAATACGGGGGAGGATCCTGAGGGGGATCGGGAAGATCCAAAGGCACCTGGATTCAGCAGCTTCCCGGGAAATTCCCAAGGGTGGATATCCCTCAAATCCCACCCGGGAAAAGGCGACGGGTCAGAAAATCTGGGAATATCCAGAAAGGATCCGAAGGGATCAAATCCAGATTGTGCTGGAATGTTCCTCCTCCTGCTATTCCCTCCTTTCCAGAACCCTTGGGAATGCCGATGGAAGCATCCCAGGGAATAAAAGGAGGGAAAACCGTGGGAAAAAAAAAAAGGCGGAATGCCGAGCACATTCCATAGGGAAAAAAACCCCACGGGGAGAAATTCCCTTTTCCTGCAATTTCCTGGCGTTGGGAGAGGAGCTGGATCCGGGAATTGCTGGATCGGGATGGGCCAATCCAGGGAATGCCGGGTGATGGATACAGGAGGGAAAAGCGGGAATGGGAATCCTGGGAAAAGCTCTAAATGGGAATTCCCAAGGCTCGGGAATGCTGGGATTCCCAAGCGGATCCTGGGGCGCTGTTTCCGTGGAGCGGGATTGGGATCCCAGCCCACGGATCAGAACCGCCCGGAATTCCTTCTCCGGCCTGGGAAAAACCCCGAAGTTCGGGAAAAGCGGTGGGATTCCTTCCAAGGATTGGGATCGCCCTCAGGAAAGGGAATCCCGGAATGGTTTGGGTGGGAATGGAGCTGAAATCCCAATTCCATGGGCAGGGAAAATTCCCACGATCCCAGAGTGCTCCAACCTTTCCTTGGACATTCCCAGGGATCCAAGGGAAGCCACAGCTGCTCTGGGAATTCCAGCCCAGCCGGGAATTCCTTCCCAAAATCCCACCCCAATCTCCCCTTTCCCAGTGGGAAGCCATTCCCTGGCTCCTGTCCCGGGAATGGGGACCCAAAATCCTGGAATTTTTGGAATTCCAATGGCCAAAATTCCCTTCTTTTCCACACAAGCGCTCCCTTCATCCCATCGGGAATCAGGCTGGAATTCCCGCTGGGTTGGGAGTCAGGGAATGCAGCTTCGATCCCGAAAAAAAAAGGATTCATCCCCTTCCCACTTCCTGGAATTTTTCTTCTCCTTCTCCTGAGCTGAGGGGGGGGTGGGAAATGATCCCTGCAGGAATTCTTTGAGAGCGTTATCCGGGATTCTGTTGGGAATTCGGGATCTTATCCGCATCCCGTGGCTTTTCCAGAGGCCTCCCGTGCCCAGAACTGGTTCTGGAACCATTCCCGAGGTTTAATTCCAGAGGATCCCGGGGTGCTCCAACCTTTCCTTGGACATTCCCAGGGATCCAGGGGCAGCCACAGCTGCTCTGGGAATTCCAGCCCAGCCCCTCCCCACCCTCTCAGCTGGGAATTCCTTCCCAAAATCCCACCCCGATCTCCCCTTTCCCAGTGGGAAGCCATTCCCTGTGTCCTGTCCCTCCAGGCCTTGTCCCCAGTCCCTCTCCAGCTCTCCCGGAGCCTCTGGAATGTGCTGGAAGCTCTCCCTGGATCCTTCCCTTCTCCAGGAAAACATTCCCAATTTTCCCAACCCTGGGAGCAGCTCCCTCTCCCAACATTTATTCCCTGCCTTCCCCACACCCTCTGCGCCAGATTTTTTTTTCCCCAGATTTTTCCAGGAGCATCCCTTGGCTCGGGAAGCAGCAGCTCGACATTCCCGAGAGCTCCGGAAAAGCCGGGAAGCGGCAGCCGGAGCCGTCTCGCACCCGTGCCCACGGAAAACATGGATGGGAAAGGGAAGTCAGGGGGGATCCAAGGAAACCCGGCCCCGCTGCCAGGCTGCTCCCAGCTTTTCCCGGGAGAAGGAGGAGGAGGAGGAGGAGGAGGAGGAGGAGCCCCCGGGGAGCTCAGGGAATCCCTTTGAAGAGGAATCCGCCCGGAATCCTCTTCCCGCTGAAAAGCCGGGATGGGGTTTTTGGAGGGATTAACGGCATTCCGAGCGGCTGGAAATCCCTCGGATAATCCGGGCTCGGAAATGTCTCGGATGTTATCCCGGCCCGAGGGGATTTTCCAAATCTTTCCCCCCGAAAAGTTTTGGGATCGGGCCCCGTAAGCGGGGATGGAGGAAAATTTCGGGATCGGCTCTGTCGCTCCCTGTCGTAATTCCCAGCGGGATTTGGGAATTCCCCCCATCGCGAAAAATCACGGGGAGAGGGGAATCCTCAGCAGCCTTAAGGAAGGAAGGAAGGAATTCCCGGGATTCCTGCCCCCGGAGCAGCGGGAGAGCAGCTCCCGGCAGGATGAGGAGCTCCATGGGAAGCCCTGAGAATGCTGGATCCCGGCCAGAATTCCCAGAGAGCCGGGCGGGAGAGCCCCGGGAATGCAGACGGGGATCGGGATGGGCCCATCCCGCTTGGAATGAGGCACAAAGGGTGGAAGCGGCCCCCAAAACCATGGAAAACCTGGATCCACATCCAAAGGGAGCAGCTGAGTCCTTGGGAAACCGCTTGGGCTCCCGATGCCCCATTCCCATTGCCACATTCCCAGTTCCCATTCCCATTGCCCCATTCCCATTCCCATTGCCACATTCCCAGTGCCACTGCCCCATTCCCAGTTTCCATTCCCATTCCCAGTTCCCATTCCCATTCCCACTGCCCCATTCCCAGTTCCCATTCCCAGTTCCCATTGCCACTGCCACATTCCCAGTTCCCATTCCCATTCCCACTGCCCCATTCCAGCCCCCTCTGCCTCATTCCAGAGCCCATTCCCAGCTTCCCAACTTCCCGGGATTCTCATTCCCACCACCCCATTTCCATTCTCATTCCCATTCCCACTGCCACATTCCCNCCTGGATCCACATCCAAAGGGAGCAGCTGAGTCCTTGGGAAACCGCTTGGGCTCCCGATGCCCCATTCCCATTGCCACATTCCCAGTTCCCATTCCCATTGCCCCATTCCCATTCCCATTGCCACATTCCCAGTGCCACTGCCCCATTCCCAGTTTCCATTCCCATTCCCAGTTCCCATTCCCATTCCCACTGCCCCATTCCCAGTTCCCATTCCCAGTTCCCATTGCCACTGCCACATTCCCAGTTCCCATTCCCGTTCCCACTGCCCCATTCCCATTCCCAACTCCCACTGCTCCATTCCAGCTCCCTCTGTGCCATTCCCATTCCCCCATTCCAGAGTCCATTCCCAGCATCCACTGCCTCATTCCCAGCTCCCATTGCCCCATTCCAGAGCCTATTCCCAGTTTCCCAATCTCCCAGGATTCCCATTCCCATTCCATCCCTCTCAGCCCCATTCCCATTCCCACTGCCCCATTCCAGAGCCCATTCCCATTGCCATTGCCCCATTCCCATTCCCATTCCTCTCTGTCCCATTCCCGTTCCCGTTCCCATCCCCTCCCCACCACAGCAGCTTCCTGGGAAAAGCTTTCCCAGCTTTCCCAGCCCTTTCCCGCAGCTCCAGGCTCTCCCCTGAACCGACCCATTCCCATTCCAAACCCCATTCCCATTCCCATTCCACAGGGAAGAAATCCTTCATTTCCAACCCCTGCTTCCTAGGGAATTGCTCCCCTCTCCTTTAAGGCCGGAGCCAGCATTCCAAGGAATTCTGGAGCACTCCCAGCTCCCTGGGAATTCCTAACGAATGGAATGCTGTGGGAAGCAGGGATCCACTGCCAGACCAGGATTTACGGAGTCCATTCCCAAAAATTCCCAACTCTCCATCGGCTGGGAACGCAAACCCCCATTTTCCCAGGAATATTCCAGGTTTTCTCCCGATTTTTAATTATTGTGCCCCAGCAGATGGAAAAATTCCCAATCCGAGCTTCACGACGGGAACGCCGAGGCCAGATTCCTGCCGGATTCATTTGGGATAGTTCCAATTTCCACGGATGGATCTGAACTCCAGAGGAAATTTTAGGGATTCCTCCGGATCCTTCCGGTCCCTTCCCGGCTTGGAATTGGCAGCTCCAAGTGGGAAGAGGGAAAAGGAGGATGACGTCACCTTTTCCTTAAAAAACCTGGAGTCAATTTGCTCCTGGAGGTTTTTCAGGGATTTTTCCCATGGGAATTCCAAGATTTCCGAGCAGCCCTGACCCGCTCCGGAGCCGGAGCTGCCTCCGGAGCAGGGTGACACGGCACTTCCCGGCCCTTGGAAAACTCCAGCTGTTCCCTGGGATTCACCACAGAAATCCCACAATTCCAGAGCGCGGAAAAGCCCTCCCGGATTAGGAAGTCCCACCTTGGAATTCCCACTTGGAATTCCTTCAGGGATGGCGACTCCAAACCTCCCTGGGCAGCCCCTGCCAAGGCCTGACCGCCCTTTTTCCATGGAAAAATCATCCCAAAAATCCACCCGGAGCCTCCCCTGGCCCAGCCCGAGGCCGTTCCCTCTTTTCCCGGGGCTCATTCCCAAAGGAATTCTGCGGCACCCAGAGAATTCCCAATTCCAGCGGCATTCCTGGGTTTAATCCACGTGAATTTTGGGGGGAAAAATTCCTCTTTCCCTCTCCTTTTCCTCGTGGGAACAGCGGCGCGGATGAGGCAATTCCCAGGTTTTGATCCGGCTGATCCCAATTCCTGTCGGGGGGAATCCACCCGGGAATGGGAATCCCGTGGGATTTCCTCGGCAGACACCGGGAAAAGAGCGTTTTCCATGGGTTTTTCCATAGGATTTTCCATGGATATTGGAGCAGAGGAGCAACGGGAGCACATGGAAACATCGAGATGTCCCATGGAATTTTTTGGGATCGGCTCCGCCCCTTCCGATGCTTTCCCAATCCCCATCCCGGGATCAGATTTCCAGGGATCACCAGGAAAAGATGGGAAATCCAAAGCCGCTCCAAAAGCTCTGGGAATTGCATCCACGAACAACGAGGGGCTGGAAGTGCCTCTTCCCAAAATCCCAAATCCCGGAGCGGCAGGAAAAGAGCGCAGCACCCACGGAATTCCTCATCCAGAATTCCCGTGGGATTCCCGATCCGCGATTCCCTCCCCCAAATTCCTCCCCCACAGCTCCCACCGGACACCGTTCCAGGATTTTCCCAGGAGGCGTCTCCCGGTTTGGGTTTTCCGGGAATTTCGTGACGGACGAGGAAAGGGAAATTTTGGAAATCGCGGGAAAATCAGGATGGGAGAGGAAAGTGCTCTGCCCCCACCCCATCCCGATCTCATCCAGAATAAACAGCAGGAATGAAGGGAAAACTGGGAAAAGCTGAGCTCTAAAAAATCTTGGAAAAATCCCCAGCAGGCGGAGGTCACAGAGAAGGGGAAAAAAAGTGGGAAAAAGGAAAAAGCCAGGATGGGAAAAAAAAACCAAGGAAAAAATTCCATAGTTACCTACTTCACGGAGCTGCTGGTCTGGAGCATGGATGGGAATGGAAAAGAGAAAAAAAAACATGGAAAAAGAGAAGAAAAACACGGAAAAAGGGAAGGAAACACGGAAAAAGAGAAGAAAAATGTGGAAAAAGAGAAGAAAACGTGGAAAAAGAGAAGAAAACGTGGAAAAAGAGAAGAAAACAAGGAAAAGGAGAAGAAAAACATGGAAAAAGAGAAGAAAAACATGGAAAAAGAGAAGAAAACGTGGAAAAAGTGCGGAGGCGCAGAGCAGAACAACACGGAAATGAAACTTGGGAATGGTCTCCGGCTAAATCCCTGGGAATTATCCCCTGGAATGTTGTCCAGGGAGGTGTGGGCTCCTTGTCCAGGTCAGAGCATGGACGGCTCCCAAAATCCCACCACAAGAGCCCAAATTTTGCTGGAATTCCAGGTCAGGACCATGGACTGCTCCCAAAAATCCAACCCAAGATCCCAAATCTGGTTGGAATTCCAGGTCAGGACAACAGACGGCTCCCAAAATCCCAACTGAAGATCCCAAATTTTGCTGGAATTCCAAGTCAGGACCATGGACAACTCCCAAAAACCCAACCCAAGATCCCAAATCCAGTTGAAATTCCGGGTCAGACCATGGACACCACTCCAAACCTCCAAAAGATCCCAAATCCGGTTGGAATTCCGGGTCAGACCATGGACACGGCTCCAAACCCAACCCAAGATCCCAAATCCAGTTGGAATTC
>VZTA01001587.1:231015-270719 GCA_013398855.1 Mohoua ochrocephala | reverse complement strand
CCAAGAGCCGGAAAAAGCAGGAACGCAGGGGAGTGTAAGTCCTTGAAGCAAAACTCTTTTGAAAAGTTCGTCTGGCTTTTTTTTTTTCTTTCTCTTGCACCCAGTTTTAAAGACACAGAAAGGCACAGGAATCATGTCTGGGCATAGAGCAGGTGATAGAGGATACATATCATAAAGTCAGCCCAAGACATGTGCATAAGCTAACAGTCCAGAAATTCCCCACGTTGTACCTTTCTCTCTTGCACTTGGGAAAAAGGAGAGTGTAATATTTCACCAGGGCCACCTTCTGCTCTCACACTGCTGCTTGGGGATGTTTGGGGGGATGTTTGGGGAATAAAAGGGAGTTCACTAACCTATAATTTGGCTCAGCAAGCAAGCAGTGTATGCCAGACTTTGACAGAACTGAGAGGCTTCCTGTTGACCTCAACCGAAGTGAAGACTGCATCTGCAGGTGTTCTTGTATCCTTTCTGACCCCTGCATTTTAAATCCTGCTAACATGACTCAAAACCTGTAGACTAGAAGTTGAATTTTTTTGCTGTTGACAAATCCAAAAGTATGGCTCCAAGTCTTACTTTTACTGTACTCAGTGTCTCCACCATCCCCATTTCAACTCAACAGAGGGTAAAACTGGAACATTATTCCACTGGTCTTCAGATATGTGTCTTCAGTATAATGAAGACAGTTAAATAATTTTTAATAGGTTCATTTTCCTGAATATTCTATAATTTCAGCCTTGCAAGGCAAGGAGAATGCACTTAAATCTAACATATTTGCCAACAGCAGCAAAGGTGTTGCAACACAAATCTTTTCTTTCTTTCTTAAATTCATAGCACTGAACTGTGCTAGTGAGGAATAGCATTAAAGAGAGGTTATGCACAGAGGACAGGCAGTACTTGATCCAAACCCCAGTGGTCTAACCTAAATACAAGTAGCTTGTGCTCAGACAAGGAAGAAACATGCATGACAAGTCCGGACCAGACCTGGTGGCGTTTGTCTGGCCCTAGTCTGCCAGCATTGATTCCTTAGCACTTGGGGTTGCTGCTATGACTGATACAGGACAGGCAAGGTAGCTCACGCTCACTAGAAAATGCTGCCAGTGCTGAAAGCAAGGCTTTCATGCTTTATTTGCATCACAGGCCTGCAGCCCAATGCAATTGCAGTGCCAGGGACATAGAGATGCTTGGGCACTGATTAAATAGAACTTACCAAAGTGTCTAACCCATTTTGAAATCAACAGAGAATCCTCTCACTAATGTCAGTAGGCAATCAGATCCAGAAATATCAATTCTGCAAGTGTTCACACAATTAAGAAAAGAAATTAATTAGAAACAAGCTATAGTCAGCCTCATACTTGGTTTGACACTGACAAGGACGAATCTTGAGATAGGACTAGGTATGATAATACATCATGAAAATATTTTATTGTTTCAAAGGACTTATTCAAAACAATTAATTTATTATTGGCTGAAGTATAAGCTCTTAAGGAATATGCAGGTAACATGTTTTTAATTTCCCAAGGATATAATTTGCTGTAGTCCCTTATAACAGCAAGAAATGTAAACACAGTGATTGATTAATAGATAAAATGCTTATGATCTTCTCAATGTGAGCTTTACTACTCAGTGCATCTACACACGATATACTCTCCTCTGGTTTTTGGAGGGTTTTTTGTAGACAGTCTTATTTTCATTTGAAATCATAGTTGCACTTTTGTATGTGCACATTATAGGTTATGGAGTTGCATGTACAATGCTGTAGCTTAGATTTTTGTGTCAGAAATCATTTGGTTTCATTTTGTCCCATGCCATCTCTCCTGCTGCACAGTCCAAAGGATGACTAGAAAAAGCTGCCTTAGAATTGCAACTGGAGGTTAAAGTGTGCTAAAAATTGGTCCAAAACTTATGCTTATGTTGGTTCTGTTTATGGTAATAAACACTATAAACAAAACAGTATCTAGAGGTTCCCAAAAGCAATATCAACAAATTTATACTTTAAAATACACAGTGGCAAAGGCATCCAAAACAGGGAATAGGCAAACATTACCTGAGCTGCAGCAGTAAAGGTGTCATTTCTTATGAGGTAACAGACAAACATATAAACCTTTCAAACAAGAAGACAAGCATCAGAGAAATCCTACAATGAGCTATGAGCAAAGGGCAGAAAAAGTAAAGTAAGGAGATTGTTAAACCTGTCATGTTGAATCTTCCAGTTGTTTCCTTCCTTCATCCTAATTCACTTTCATTTCCATCTTTATTCTCCATAGTCTTCTGTTACTTTTTTTCTAATTATTTTCGAACTAAGTATTTTGTCTGACAAAATTTTAAGAAATTGCTCAGTAATCCATACTTACAAAAAAGAAATGAAAAAACGGACAACAGTTTCCAAAATGGTTTTTTTGCTTTTTTTGCTCCATAGCTGCAGGGTAAAAATAATGACCAAGCCTTATAAGCATACTTACTAACATTTCTTCTGTTATACATGGAGGTTCTGAAAAAAAGATATTAAATATCATGAGTTATCCAAGCAATATAGTCAAGCTGGTTCAACTACAATACAGAAACAAAAAGTAGTGAGGCATGACAACCGTCCTGGGTATTCTGAAATAAAATAACTTAGTCTGAAGAAATAAAATAAACTAAGAATATGCAGTAATGTTGACCCGTGCATGAAAAGGTTAACCATCACAAGAATTATTTAAATATAATTCAAGCATTATTTAACTATATTATTTCTCATGCATATCAGTTAACTTCACGTCAGCTTTCCTCTGCAAAATTGATAACTAGAAGCTTGGCGGTTTAATGAAAATACAGATTTGTACGAGACTCTCAAAGCTTTGAACAGCAAATATTGCAAATCATGTGATAAAACTTAAAAGATACAACTGTGTTCCCGAATAACCAAATCTCATTCATTCTAGGAGAATATCCTGTCTTTAGTGATGCCATTTGAAGAGAGTAAAGTTCTCTCTTCGGAGTGATGAATTCTGCCGGGCAAGTTTAAACGCGTCGGTTCAAAATGCCCCTCTTTCGTGTCACCGCCTCTGCACCTGAGGCCGCCACGGTGGGGCCCGAGCCCCCGTGCGCCCCGGAGCCAGCCCAGCGCTGCGGGGAGAGCGCGACGTACCGGTGGTGAGCCTCTTGGACCGCATCCTGCCTCCCGCAGCCGCGAGCTGCAAAGGGCAGATCCCGGAGAGCGGCGGCAGCCGCGCCGGAGTCGCCGGGCCCGGCGGGGCCTGAGGCCGCCGCGCCGTTGCCATGGCGCTGCAAACAGGGCCCGGGCAGCTGCCGGCCGGCACCGCGCTCCCCGAGGGAGGACGGTCCCAAAGGAGAGGCCTGAGAACCAGGAATCTGAGCGTACTTGGAGCCAGAAATGAAACGAAACACCCCCAGAATGTTAGTTTCTGCCTTGGCTCCAGCATGTAAGAAGAAGTCACGTTTCTGGTGGGGTCAGCGAAAGCTGTGTGCAAAGAAGGAATTCAGGTTCCTCTGTGAGGATTGCAGCGGGATTTAGGTGTTTCACAACTGGGATCTGAAAACCATCCTACCTAGCAAGTACCTTATTGTAGAACTGCATAATTCCCTCAGAATTTTTTGGCATGAAAGTTCACTAAAGGTTCTCTGCCACTGCTTATTTCCAGACCAGCACTGCTTTTAGTAGCTTGGCAAAAATCCCACTGGGATCAGTTGTACAAGATGTCATGTGTGCAAGGCCCATGAAGGGCTCCTTTGAGAAGCCTAATCCATCAGCCGGACTCGGGAAGCACCCAAAATGCACCAAGACCTCACCATTCCCAGAAAACTATTATTTGTGTCCCCTTTCACAGAGCAGAGTAGTATATCCAGTTGTACCACTCAACTGTGAAAAAAAGTTTTATTTTAACTCATACATGACTTTGGTGGAATCCATGATTAAGTAAAAACAGAACAAATGCACATGCTCGGGGACTGCAGCTTAAAGTCCAGGAACTGATGAGTGTTAATAACGAACAAGCAACAAATCTGTTACCATAGAGGCAGGGAAAATGGCTTCATCTCCTAGAAACACATGATATTTTGCACCCTCTACTCCAGATGTGCATTCCCACTCGTGGGAATGCCTGCCCAAATACAATCACTGATCTAATTGCTAAATGCCAGAATAATACTATTTCTAATTGTCTTAATGGACTATTGTTAGCTGTCTGATTAGCTTTTTAGGACGGTTTGGATCAGGGTGGGGGGCGGGGGGTGTCCCTTAAGGGGAAAATAGTATTTCCAAAGACCTAAGAGATAAGCTGAATAATTGTTATTCAAGATACACACTTCAGCCAAAAGTTTCATATATAAAGAGCATATTCAACGAAAGTAAAGATTCAGACAAGTTAGCTGTTGACAATTTAAATATCAGTATTCTGAGGAAGTATGAACTATTCTTACATCCCCTGTATGCACGTTCTATTCAATAAGACATGACAAACAGGAAGCTAACATCGAATTTCCTAGTGCTATGCATCAAGACATATTCTATTGTCACTATGAAATATTTCAAAGAGGTATACTTATGTATATGTAAGAGAAATATGGATAACAGCCCATCAAATGCAAAGTTAAACTTTTTCAACAGGTAGAAGAATTGCACTCCATTGTATTATGAGCCTGGATTGTCTCATAGCCAAACTACTTAATATGATTTTAGATGTTTAAGCTAATGTTCATTCCACTCATTTCCCCCCTTCCCCTCTTTCTTTCTGATGTAGGTATGAACATAGTCTGCAGTGCATAACTTTCTCCTAAACTTCCCTAATTGCTAGCAATTTTTGAAGAAAATACAACAGAAACATGATGAATGAACCCCTTTTTTTTTTTTATTAGAAGTGGAAGCTACAAGACAGCTCAGCAACAACTGAAGTCTGGAAATGAGTCAATTAAGAAAAATAATAGTAAAAAAGGTCCTTTTCCTATCCTTCTGTCATCAGGTATATTTTGACATAAAATTCTTAGGTCTTTGTGCCGTTTCAACATGCTTCAAAGATTACATTTCTGTGTATCAGAAAATCACAAAGATTTCTGTGTATCAGAAAATACACACTGTACTCTCTCATGGAGAATCTATTAGCAGTCATCAGCACTTTTTCATTATCTTAGTTAACAACACACGTTTGGGTCAAATACTCTGTGTGTGTGCATTTCAGTCCTGATTTTATATTGCCAGTTAAAAGTTCGCTAGCTAGTGAAGCTGAGATATAAAGATAAAGCTCATTTTCCTCCTTTTTCACATTTCTCTCTTTCCATGCTCTTATTTTATTTTAATTTTTATTATTATTTAGCTTAGCAGATCTGCAGGCCTACAGGATGTTTCATAACTATAGTCAAAGCCGTGATCTATCCCAAAAGGCATCTTACCCTGTAGTAAAGATGAATGGCTAGACAGGATGGGGAAAAAGTTCTAAAAAAGGTAGTACCCATAAAATATTAGATAAAAGAAAGCAAAAATACTAAAAGTAGGTTTAAAATTGTCAGAAATTTTAGAAAACGATAATCTATCAGAAGGCCATCACAAGACGAGACTGCGCTGGAAGGTAAATGGAAGGAAAACATCGATTGGTCCACTTCATACCTGTTGGCATTTCCCTCCTCTGTATTGATGAAGTACCATTTGGAGAGGTGAACTTTCAGTCAGGACTTTAATCTGCCCTCCACGAATCTCTGAAATTTATGCTTTCTGCCATTTATCAGGGTAAGGATTTCTAAGTATTACCCAGGCAAAGCAGATCAAAACTGCTGAGACAACTTTGCCCTCAAAGAACCACACGTATAAGCTATGCCAGCTTGCTGGATGAACAAGCTTTCTTGGGACTCGCTCAGGTAAAAACAAAATGCAAACTGGATTGCTTTATTAAATCCAAATGCACACTTGTGTTTGTAGGTGCTAACCTGTGCTTGATTCCTGGCAGTGGTCATAGTGAAGTCATGAATTTTCATGCAATTTTCAAAAGGTAGCAAATACTAATAACAAAAATGCAAATACACCTCTAGAGAGATACTCAAGGGCAGCTATTGATTTTCCATAGAAACACTGCATCTCAGATATAAAGGGGGCATTTCTTGCTGTGATACCTTTAATACTTAAATATTTTTACAGAAATCCAAGTTTAGTTGGATATAACCGCCATTTCTTTTTCAGATGATTACCACAGAGATTTTAGTTTTGCATCTGAAAGCTGCAGTCACATGCACTGAAAGCAGGTGCTACGAAACCTATTTAAATATTGACTGCAGAAGTGCCAAAGTGGGAATCAGATCACGAGAGGGAAGTACAAACCCAGTGTCAGATAGCTGGCCCTTAAATGCCTCAAATTATTCCGTTGGCAAAAACACAGAGGCTGCCTGTGGTGATGGTACGGCCTCTGTGTTGAATCTGATAGTCCCAGTTTACAGGCACAGTTTAATGCAATTCTATGGCTGTCAGAAAAAATTAGTGCAAACACCTGAAGAAACTGTTATTGGGAATATGAGCAGTCAAAAGAATTTGAAAAGGAGAGAAATAATATTCCTGAAGATAGTCTAGGTGAAGAGTGAAAAAGCAAGTGCTTAAAAATAAAATAGGACAGGTCAATGGCATCCTGGCCCGTATCAGGAATAGTGCGGCCAGCAGGACCAGGGCAGCGATTGTCCCTCTGTACTCGGCACTGGTGAGGCCACACCTCGAGTGCTGTGTCCAGTTCTGGGCCACTCACTTCAAGAAAGACACTGAGGGGCTGGAGCTTGTCCAGAGAAGGGCAGTGGAGCTGGGGAATGGTTTAGAGCACAAGTCCTGTGAGGAGCAGCTGAAGGAGCTGGGGGCATTTAGCCTGGAGCAAAGGAGGCTCAGGGGAAACCTTATCACTCTCTATAACTACCTGAAAGGAGGTTGTAGTGAGTGGGGGTCGGGCTCTTCTCCCAGGTATCGGGTGACAGGACAAGAGGAAATGGCCTCAAGTTGTGCCAGAGGAGTTTTAGATTGGCTATTGGGAAAAAAATTCTTCACCAAAAGGATTGTCCAGCACTGGAACAGGCTACACAGGGAAGTGGTTGAGTCACTATCCCTGAAGGTATTTAAGGAACTTGTGACACTTAGGGGCATTGTTTAGTGGTGGACTTAGCAGTGCCAGGTTAATGGTTGGACTCAATGATCTTAGTGGGTTTCTTCAACCTAAACCATTCTATGATTCCAGAAACAGTAAAGGAAGAAATGTGACTTAGCTTTGGGCTATCAACATTAGAAACCTTTAACTACTGGAAGAGAATCTCAGAGGGAGGTCCAAACAGCTTTACCTCTACAGAAGTCTTTATTCGGATAGTCACTGGAGAATACTTCTGGACTTGTCCATGTTGCCAATGACCCAAGGGTTCCTATAACAATCTTATTCTATCAGGACAATGTAGAGGTGTCTTACCAAATTTAAAGGCTTAAGTAAGGTTTGATTTCCATTTGTTTAATACGGGTCTTGAAAAACCTTAGAGGAATACAAAGACATACCTGGAAAATGAACCGGAATTTGGAAGGACCGCTTAGCAATTTGTGATATACATTTGTACTCTTACTACCTCCTACATGCCAAGTAGTGTGTATGCCTCCTGCATACTCATCTGCAGCCATCTGATTCCTTCATAAATGTCTATTAGTGTCTTAAGGCATAACTCCTAGAGGTTTAGGAGAATTTCACACTGCCTTTCCTAATTTTGGAAAGGAGCATTAACACTTAATTGAAAAAATTATTTAGTAAGATCATTAAATAAAATTATTAGAAATAATAATAGAAATAGAGAAATTATTTAGAAATTATTATTAGAAATAAAGTATAAAGTAATTCTGCAAAGACAGAATGAAAATCAGGAAAGAATTACTAGAGCCACAACTATCAAACCACATACAAGATAAAAATATTGGCATGGTGCGTAGGTCTACAGCAAGGCAGAGAGAGTTTTTTGCTAGCAGCTCTACTACAGTTAATGTAGCATATCTTTCAGCTGAAACATAGATACAGATCAGGAGAAACTGTGACAGTTATTTCTCACAGAGATTTCACCGTCAGGGGATGTATCCAAAGTTTTGGCACTATGTACAAAAGATGGCATTGTTACTATTATCTATTTTCCATGTAGATAAACTGGAGTCATGGTTTATAATACATTTTGGCTGTGCTAATTTAAGCTTTTCAAATTTACTGCCACTTCCTACTTCTAGTTGCGCAAGTAAATTTCATGGCCTTTTTTTTTTTTCTGGGGTCACTCACAGCTTGGTTTATGTCAGGTCAGTTTCTTGATCGTGGCTTAACAGGTGCTCCAGTCCACCAAAGGTCCAATGCAAGAGGCACAATGAAGAAGCTTCAGCAGATAGGAATAGCATATGCCAGTAACATCAAACACGTCCTTTAGCAGATCATCTCCTGGCAGTAGATGTCAAATACCAACAAAAAACACTAAACGCGTGCACGTCCTCCCTTTCTTGCTGTCAAGCAGGTGTCAACAGCAGTCCCCAAAGCCAGGATTCCCCAGCTGAGTGATCCAAGTGAAATATTACTGATGCATCAAGTCTGGATAGCAGCAGTGCTGCTTGAGACAAAACATCTCACTGACCACCACTTCCCGCATTTTTGTTACATTGCTGTGGAGTTCTATGATGAAATAGATAGGGAGACTGATTGAGCAGAAAAAAAAGAATCAGGAGGAAAAAAATAAAAATATTTCATGTTCCTTCACTTCAAGAACACAGCAGTATCTACTCAACAGGTGCTGAGAATTGTATGAGAATCCATAACTAATAGGTGCTCCTTAAGATTTCAACAATGCTTAAAAAAAGCATCCAAAAATTATAGCTGTCTTATTTTGTAGGTATTTTACTTTCCTAACTACCTATTGCTCTCCTAGACTCCAGGAGTATCTAGTTAAAAATAAAGAACACTTTAAGTTACCAAATTCTCACCCAGTCTTTATTTAACAGAAAAAAAAAAAAAAAAAAGCCATCATTCTGACATTGCTTAAAATATGTTACATGGGAATATTTAGTCTTTTCCAATTTGAGTTAAAAAAAGTTAGTGTTTTCCCTTTCTTGTTTACTAAAGCCTTCAGAACATCAATTAAGTATGAATAAAATGCATATGATATTTTTCTTGTGATCATTTAAAAACCACGATAGAGGAGGCACTTGTACAATATTCATACTTCATAAAACATATTGGATTTTATTATCAAATATATTTTCTGTACTTGGGGAATAAAGTCCAGAGCTTGCAGCTCCTGAAACTACCAATTCTCAAATGCTTCAACTGCAACACTTCCATGAAAGAGTTATGTTTTGTACTCTAGACTGGCATGGAGACTGCTGGATAATCCAAGTCTGTGGCTGAGAGAGGAACTGAGCCAGGAGGCACTGTTCAGGCCAGTCTATAATTCCATGATCTTGCCTGGTTGCTGTAGGACCTGGCTGTGGGCCCAGCACAGCTTCACCTTGTAAAGGAGGCCCTGGAGAAGTAATACCATCTGAACTGCTTCCCAGGATGCCCACTCCTCTTGTAGATTTTGGTATGCAGCTCCCGGGGGCAGGAATTATGGCCACCATTGCTTTAAGCCATTCAAAATATTTTTCATTTGTAACGTTGAGTTAGTGTATATGGGTTAAACAGGGAAGGAAAACTAGAGTTCTGTTCTGTAACAAAAACCTTTGGTGCCCCCTTGTGATACTTTATCATCAGCATTTGAAATTCAGGGCTATTTTCAGTGAGGAAAGCAGTTCAAGATTAAGATGGTTTCACATTTAAGTAAGTCAATTGAGCAAAGCATTTCAAGAATTAGTTTGTTTTATTGCTATCTACTCTGCGTTGTACGACGTTCTCCCAGGACTACTTTATGACAATTATTTAAGCCAAGGAAAAAGTCCAGAACAGGAACTTATACAGTGTCCCAGTGAGCCTTTCTGTTTGAAGCAGAAAACAGGACCCCATCATACTTTCTCATATTATGCCTATTTGGGATACAGTCTTGAACAATTTCTTAACAGAAACACTTTCAGCAGAAATGCTGAAAGGTAACTGCATCTCAATAATAGTTTTTGTACATCACAACACAGTACACAAGGGAAAGAGGATAAAGGAAAATGAAGACTAAAATTGCAGTATTCATGGGAGTGCTGCTTTTGTACAAATCTTTTCAAAAGAGGAAAGAATATTTGCAACACAAGCAGAACTCATTTCTTAAAGCCAAAAATGTTGCTATGGCCACAATCTCCATAGCACCTAATCTGTCAAAAAAATGTGATGTACTCATACCAGAGGTAAATTTCATTTTGTATCCCAGTGGTCTACATATAGGCTGGGTACTGTGGTACCGAGTCCTGGCAGAACAAAGCACTTGTAGGAGATGTGTCCTTCAGGCCCCTAATAATGTATTACACCCAATTCAGAACTTTTGGAACTTTAGTGTCTGCTCAGTGAACATGAGATAGGAATCCTCCATTTAGGCACCAGCAGCACTTTAGGATGATAATTAACATTTTTGCTAAAGTGGAAGACCACTGCACAACTGCTGAGTAATTCAGCAATAATCTTGCAGCTCCAAACAATAACTTTTACCAAGCATTACTATGTTTATCTAGGGTACTACTGCTTCCCAACTAGCTGTCCCCCTTTTTCCAAAGCTACTATCCTTCTACCACTTCAGCTGGTTCTAGTCGTGACACAATATCTAAGTTTAAGTAGTTTACGGAAGTAGGTTTTTCACTATGAGTCCGGAGTGAAAAGCAGCAGCTGAAATACATGCACGGTTTCCACATCCCATTTGCCTACAGAGAGATTAAAGGTGCCTACAGAATTGAGACACAAGCACTGTGGCAGAATTGCTTTCAGAATGAGTGTTAAAGCACAGAGGTGGAAAATTAGAGGGGCTTTTAACACTTGAACTCCAGTCTTCAAGTCAGAAATCCACTTTTATATGAAACTTTGAGTGTTCAACTGTGCTTATAAGTTCATTAAAAATGTCATGTCATCAATTATTTTCAGCTGAAGAGTTGATTTCATTACTACTCATCCATTAGCACCCAGCTCAATAAGGTCGTACTAGCATTTAGGCTTCTGACAAGTTTGGGTAGGTTCTAACACTCTCCAGAAGCTTGTCAAAGACACAAAACGTGTGAAGTCTTTTTGTACTGGGTATTTCAACTAATCAGAGTTCAGAAAGTAAGAAAGTGAAAACGAGCTTTGTTTTTGTTTAACTAAAAATAAACACATCATTCCCAAAAAGCAGTCAGGTTCTGCTGTGGCATCTGACAAGTGATAACAGAACCTGCTAGATATTTTGCATCAAAAAATCCTATAAGATTCAGTACAGACAAAAAATTTGCACCTGTAAAAATATAACATAATCACATCAAATACTACATCATCACAAGACTCGAGCAGAGAAAGAAAAAAGCCTGAAGCTTAGAAGAACAAAGTATGAGGTTACACATTTAGGGTTCAGTAGAAATTAATGGCAAAAAATAAGGATCTTTAAAAATTTTGTGAGAAGAATGTGGGAGTACTACACCAAGTGACTGAACTGTGAATGTGCAGAAGACCTATAAAAGAAATGTTTGTCTTAGCATGCATTGGTCAAAGTATTTCTTGTAGAGAAAAGAAAGCCATAACATCATTCAAGGTCTTGAGGAGGTTTCACTTGGAATACTGGTTGAATTGATTCAACGAATAGATACCAGTGGAAACAGTGAGGAGTTGTTAGACACAACATCTGTTGTTGGATTGTCTTAAGAGATGAGACTAAATTCAGAGGATTTTTGTCAGTGAAAGAACAATCATAATATTGGGGAATAAAAGTCTAAGAGAAGGATCAGATATACAGAATAGCTATTTTAATAGCAATGCTAAAAAAAAGGCAACAGGTTAAGTGACTAGTAGAGCAATCTGGAATAGGTCACCAACATGGTAATGGAACAGTATTCTAACCAGTTTTAAGACAGAACTTGAGGAGCTGACATAAGAGCTTGGCACTAGAGTCCAGGAGTCCCTTTCTAATCTGACACTGCTGTATTTCTTCATGTGCCTATGAAAACAGAAATAAAAGAAATTACTTCTTGTATTAAAATTAACCAACATGGCCCCAATTGCCTAAGGTGTTCCAAAGAATAACCAATACATGGAACAGTAAAATGATCTGACATATGTTGTTGAGCTCCTTAGTTTAATGAAGAAAATTTTTTTAATCATTTTTGGCTAGTTAGTGATAAAACATACTAACATTCCCTAGCCTATAAACAATTCCAAAGATTTATAACCATTTTTTGCCTAAGTCCTTCCATACTTGTCACCACGGAGAGAATGATCAGAGACTTAAGTAATTTCAATTTCCTTCTCACAAACCACTTGAGGTTTATGGTTGCTGCTCCAAAAAAAAAAGATTTATGAAGTAAAATTCTTGCAGCAACATCTGTCAGCAGCAAAAGGTTACTTCCAATAATTCTATTTTAGAATTTAAGCCCACAGTTCTGGCTCAAACCATCGTGGTCAGAAAACTGAATTCATTCCCTGGGCATTTGTAGGCAATGTCACTCCTCCCACTATAGATCATGTCTGTCTGAAGGGAAATAAGGATTGCAAAAATAAAGTTTTCAGCCACGCTATACTAACCCAAATATTATCTTGAACATTATCCCCATGTTCCAGAGTGAAAGACAATTCACTCCTCCCTTTCCAAAAATCTGTTGTCAGTTGTAAGAAGAAATCTTGAGCTGGAGAATAACCATAGGCAAGATATTTTAGAATATTCTTGAACATCGTCATTTCTACTCCAGGAGCACTTTTGCATCCTTCTTATCTGTGCTAGCACCTGACCTCAGGTCTCCAAGAATTAATTCAGCCCAGTAGAAAAAGAAAGGTACTAGATGCGAATCCCTAGATTCCCTGATACTTGTAAGCTGTTTTCTGTTTGAGTTTTTTTTGTTGGAAGAGAGTAGTGGGGGGGTCATTTTGGGGGCTTAGGGGTGGTGTTTTTGTGCTGGGCTGATTTGTTTGGTTTTGTGTTGGCTGTTTGGTTTTTTTTATGAAGAACTTATGTTCTCCTTTGCAATTTCATTGAAGTCCAGACTCATATAGCTTTGTGCTATATGATGGAGACTAATTGACAGGTACAGTATAGAGAAAAAAGCATACTAAGAGGGACTCTACTTCCACTCTCCTACCCCAAATACTTAATTTCTGTTAATAAAGCAATCATATAATGAAAGAATTTTGATTCTTTTCACCCAAACTATTAGAGATTATTAGATAGCTATCATAATAGAACCTTGTGTTCTATTAGATATACTTAATGTGTAGGTAAAGAATAACGTCACTATTTTATTTCTCCCTTGTGACAAGGCATAAAGCTAATTTTATTTTTTAAAAAAATCTGAAAAAAAAAATCACTGTCATAGAGTACATTTACTCAGAGATGAGAAGTCTCGCTTTCTCACTTCCCTCACTTCTGGTATAGCAGTGATGACCACAGAACACATTTCACCCAGACACCAGAGCATAGATTACATTTGTAATCACTAGATTACATTTGTAATAGACCCAACTGAGCAAGGGACATGTGATTCAAGAAGACATTTTTGTGAGACAGATTGAGAAGGAAAAAAACCCCAAGAAACTTCTAAATATGCCAAAAGAAGAGAAAAATGTTTAAAATTGTGAAATAGGATTTAAGTATTTTTTCCTTTCAAGCTACTCCTTGTTGAATGGATACTGTAGACATCAAAGATACTACCTTTAAAATGCCTGTACCAGAACCAGTTTACTCTATCCTCCCTGAATTGTTCTGATATTAGCAAAAGATAAGACAACTCTTTACCAAATTTTCTCAAATGGAAAAGATACTTAATAACTGATTCTTGAACTTAGTTCCTATATGGTTTCCCACTCAAAGGTGCACCTATTTCAGTAATGCTTTCAGAACTATTGAACCCTCCATGCATTTCTGGATTGTGCTGCAACACTCCACACCAGAAGGCGAGCTAGATACTCTCACTGTCTATCATAACTTGCCCATAAATTTCAAGAATGCATTTAAAGCTTTTTTTTAATTGAGACATTTTAGAGATACTGGTATTTAGCAAAGGTAACATGCAGTGATGACAATAGCAGTCTGAAGTGTTATGACATGTAGTATTTAATCTGCATTGCATTTACTACCATCCTCTACTTTATTTGGTAATTCAACAGCAAGAAACAAAATTAATCCAAATTATTATAAAGACAAATGACATATATTCAGATTCTTGTGTAATATAACTTCCTCTCTAGAAAGCTGTTCATTTTAACCTTTAATAGAAAGTATTAAATATTTCTAAAAAAGTATACTTACTTACTATATACCTGAAGAATAAAGAACAAATCCAATGGTTCTTTGAACTTAATTAACTTTTAAGTAGACCTTGAACACCTAAAGTTCTAAACAATTAGAGAAATGGAAATATTAAACAAATCAAGTCATTTAACCATTGTCCCACTTGCAGTCTCCTCTGTAATGAACTCCATTCTTCCTAATCCAAATCTACATGCACATACCTCTATATATCCCTAGCTTGCCCCCAAATCCTTTGCCTCAATTGTTCCTTTAGAGTAGACAGAGAAGTCTTCAAGTTGCTACCAGTCTAACCTAAGAACAAGGCAAAGGCTCAGCAGCCACAGATAAGTATGGAATCAAAGTGTTGATACTTATATTCATGCAATAAACATGGCATCTTCTGGCAGATATATTGGGTTGACTCCTTCTTTAATGGTAACGTTTGGTTAACAGAGTTAGTGTTAAAACTTCTATGCCATTTTGTTAACCGTGTTGTCTCTCCTCCTTCCAAATGCTATGTAAAACTACTATGCCAAAAATCAAGAATGGTAAAAGTACTAACCAAATTACAGATCACAACAGTTATAGATGAGAAATAAGAAGTGATGTTTCTAGAACATCCTGAAGTGTATTATCCTGGTCCATTTGGCTTAAACATCCACACATTGCATAAAAAGAAATAAAGAAAGAAAAAATAAGAAAAAAATCATAGAGTTATTTGCAATTTTTAGACACTAAAAATAAAGGGATGTGTGAATAAATATTGAAAGAGGCAAAAATGAAGCTTATGGTTTACTTGAAATCTCTTTGTTTGTTTGTTTGTTTTTATCAGACTTTTAAAAATAGCTTAGTGTTAGGGCTTACCTACAAATCCACACAGTAAAAATAGCATCATCAAAAATATAACACAAAAGACAACATCAGAGGGAGAGTGGGGAATAAACACTAGCTGACAAGCATTCTGCAAGATGCTTCTGACAAGCTTTTTGAAAGGACAAGTAGGACAATATCAATGGTAGAAGTCAATTGATATTCTATCTTCATAGAAGTACCGTGTCCATTTCTGTCACCTGTATTTCAAGCTGTTTGTAATTGCTAGGATACAAACCAAAACCACACAAAAATTGTTTGAGGTCCAAGAGACAGACTGAGGCAGTTTTCTATGAGGGATCAGCATATTTAGCTCAAGAGCAAAATACATGAATTCCCTTAATTAAATCTAGAGGCAGAGAAAGAGGGATTTCCAGCTGTAGATAATCCTTTAGCTCAAGTAGAAGTGTGAAGGTGATCCAGTATTTGGGACCTGAAGTCAAGTCGGATTAAGCATAAAAGTAAATTCACAACAGCAAAGGTGATGCCACAGCATTTTTAGATACATGAATATATACAGTATATTGAAGTTTTCAAGACAAAAACTTTGTAAAACTCAGTACAACAGAATATCCACAAAGCATCAGTTTAGTTTAAAAATTACTATTCTATTGACTTCTGTTACAGAGGCTAAGAGAACAACAAATTATTAACTCCAATAAAAAATTAGAGAACTAGTATATTGGTTTTGACATATCAACATTTATATACATAGAAGTATTTTTGCAAATGTACATACTGCCCCGCTTTGAGACATTTTTAAAACAGTTACTGTAATTTAAAGTGAATAAATAAATCCAATTCCAAAGACTTTCTTAGAAATAACTTTCTTTAATTTGTCTTTAAGACAGGAACCACATTTTTAAACATCTATGAGGTGCTGTAAGCTAAATACTGAAGACTACATTTAAGACACTTTATTTAAAAACTAAGATGTTAGTAAGTAAGTTCCTACCTACTACACAACAGGTAAAACAAGACATAAGATATTTTTAAATATTCATTTTTTAAAAACCAAAATTATATGACGTTAATTAAGATATATACATGAGAGGTTATCCTGGTAAGTCAGCAAGAACAAATGGGATGATACTTTCAAAATGCATACCTTTAGGAAGAATAGGAACAAGATTAGGAATTTAGGGGGAGAGGGAAAGGAATTAAATGTAAGGAGTTACATGCCTTACAAATTTAGAGTCTTTTTAAATTTCTTTTGCTTTGGGCACTTCCTGGTGGAGCATCTTTTTTATTCTTCCATTTTGCAGATAAGCTATTACACTCTTTTGACCCATGGAATGCATGCAGACATAAAATACAGAACTCAAATGCACATGCTTCTCTGCTACATAGTCCCCGTTTCTTTACCAATTGATATTTAGCAGGATATTGACATCTTGGACAGGGTTTTAGAGCTTCATCAGTGAACAGAGTTTTAGCAACCTGTAGCGAGAGGAGAGAGAGAAGAGCTATTAGTCTTGTAAATGGAAACTTTCTAAAACCTGAAAGTGAAGCATTTCTTAGATACCTACTTTCATGTATTCTTCCTGCCTACTAGCTGAGTGGGGAACAGAACTGCATCTCCTAGGTGTAAGCTCAGTGTATGAAGGTGGTGTCTGTAAAATAGGAGTTCTGGCTTGAGCTTGAACAGGCCTTAGAGCAGATCTGTTGAGAATATTAAGTCTTGTAGCAGCATCTTCAGCCTTCAATAAATATTCCTGTTAATTTATGATTAAAAAAAAAAAAAAAAAGGAGGAGCAAATGAGGATTTTATTTCATTTGGGATTTGCAGCTGGATTTTACTTGTTTGGGTTTTTCCCTCTGCAACAACACATAAGAAAAGAAAATTATATATACTGCAAGTATTTACCATTAAATGTTTATATTTAGCAAGGGATCAAGAGAGAGATCATTAAAAACCAAGTCCCACAAGCAGGATAAAAAGTCAACTGTCTTTTAACACACTCTACTGGTGCTCATGTTTCTAAATTAGGACATCTCAATAGCAAATGTGCAAGTATCATGTGGAAGGTCTGAAAAAAATATACTCCTATTTATGTGCTTAATTTTCTAGATGCCCCTTAAAAAACCTTCTATATATCCTTCCGATGTTCACAAATCCACTGTGACACAAGCAGACCTGAAAATAATCAGGAAGTAGTCTAGAGCAGGTCCTACAGCACTGCAGACTAGAATGAAGTGGACAATGAGGAACAGCATGGCACAATGGTATGAGCAGAGTTTAAAAGCTAAAGCTAGAATTAGTTAAGGAAGAGATCCTACAGGATTCTCAAGAAAGGGCAGGAGGGTAAGTAAGAGTCTTACATGGTTGAAAGACTAGTGGTCCAACTGCAGACAACTGAAAAGCAGTAACAGCCATTACATTCTCCTGTTAGAATCCGTCATCTGCTCATTGTGGAACTGTCTCTGTCAGTTACCTTTCTGTAGCTTTACAAGATGTTTCCTCTTTCCTTCTATCTTCTTTCACACTTGAAAAAAAAACCACCTTTGAGAACCATCTTACCCGAGCTGCTTCTTTCAGCTGTTTTGTGTACAACTTTCTCCTCTTATCTGCACTTCTGTCTTGTACAATGATTTCACGCCAGCTTTTGCTTACTTTCCAAATGCTGGAACAAATAAAAAATTTATCCACTTTCAAATTTTTTCAAGTAGTGCAGAAGTCATTATAGCAAGACTACCTCGTAAGGATTTTTGCATGGTTTCATATACTCTTGGTCATTTTACAGACTGCTGCTATAGACTAGTTCATCATTTTGTTATGAAACACAGATCTCATACCTTACATATCACTGTAAAAGAACAACAGAAGAGTCTAGAGAACAACAGCAACATAAATAGCACAGCATATCTTTGACTTAAAAAATAGTTTCTTCCTCCATGTAAGCCACTTACCAAAGTTGTTTCTAGTCACATTTGTGTTAAGAGTTCTGAAAACATCTGTGCCCTTATACTTTCATCTATTCGCCCATTCCCTTTGTAACTAACAACAAAGAAATCAAGACCGTTGTGTGAAATGTAACAGTTCCTATTGATTAGAAATTAATCTAGAAGATTGCCCATGAATCAAATTTCTTTCAGCATCTTTGTGCTTAGAAATAACTGAGGAAATAAAATACACAAGAAAAATTATAGAAAACTTGTTTCGAGTGCTATGCACTATTGGGAACTTGCAATGAAAATAAATTACTTCCTAGGCTTAAAGGAATCTTTAATATACTTTCAAATTTACAAGTACTGTGATTTAGTTTTGAGTTCACTAATTTTCCATGTTCGTTTAGCTTTTTAATTCCCCTATTTATTTTTAGCTCTACACAGAAAGACCTACTTAATTAACAGGGAGAAAACGCTTCAATTTTCTCAGAAACAAACAAATTTTATTTTATTTTATTGACACCCAGTATTCCAGAAGTTATTCTAATTCATTTGCAGAAGCACATCTTTTTCCCTTTTTTTTGTGTGCAAAGCAGTAGTACTTACCTGCATAGACTTTCCACTGCCAAAGCATCTAAAACTATAGCAAGAACATGTTTTAAATTTCTGTCTTTTAATTCTGTTAAAATATCTAATTTTTCAAGGCCCATTTTCTTGCCAATTAGTCCAGGAAGAACATGATCTAACACAAATATTTCCGTTGCATCAATATTCTCTGAGATTTGCTTTTGATGCGATCTTTGTCTTTGCAAGCAAATTTCATGAACTATTTTCAGAGCTGGAGTTCTTGAGAGATCTCCATGACTTACAACCAGGTCTCCACTAGGGTGTTCTTTTAGAACTAACTCATGATCTTCACTGACAAAGTTTCTCTCTTTTGTTAATATATGCATTGAAGTAGGACTGCCATGATTATCTTCTGTCTCTGACTGAGAGCCTAGTTCCCGAAGAGTGGATAACATGATTACTCGTTCAAGTTTTCTCGTCTTTCTTTTACTGTCTAAAGTTTTGGAATCTTCTTTGTGCTTTTGGAAGAGCTCTTGGAAAGATCCCTCATAATCAGACAATGAGTCTCCTGATTTGTCCAAAGGAAGTGAATTATACCCGCTATCCTCAGGTGTCGAAAGATCTGGGTAATTTGCCACCTTAACAGGGGGAGAGTTGATATCACATAGTCCAAAGTTTGAGTTCTCTGCAGGACTGGTGATAGAAGTCAGGAATTTACCCTCACTGGCCTCAGGCAACACACTGTAAGTAGGAGTCCTAAGCACCCCATCATTAACACTCATAAGAACATTTTCATTGAATTTGTTAGTGTTACTAACAGTGGCACCCTTACACAGAATTGGAGATAAATTGTCTGATTCTAACAATAAGGGGTCCTTACACTGGGACTCATCTAGCGTAGAAGTCCTTTGTTGTGAGAAGGAAAGCCTCTGTCTTGGAGAATCAGGATTAGAGTCCTCGGGTTCTGAAGTGCTAGTTGTTAGAGGTTTGTAACTTTTATCTTTTGGAGAATCTGCAGCAGTTTGTGAAAGCTTTTCTTCAGAGCTCAAAACACAAGAGAATATTTTTTTCCTGATGCTTCCTGAAGAACTAGGTTGTCTTTGACAGCATCCTACAGTTGTGCCAGCTTCGACAGTCTTGGGTAGAAGCAGCCTCCTGCGTAGCGAGGAGCCTTTTCTACTTGATTTAGGAGTTTCAAAAAAATCTGCACTTCTATTTGCTTCTCTTTCTTCTGATAAGGAGATGGAATTCAATTCTTTTTCAATAGATGGTGACCTGGGAAAGAAGGCACTTGGATGAATGTGCTCAGAATGCTCTTGTAGCAATGATCCGCTTCTTACACTCGGTGCTTCTTCACGTTCTACATCAGGATCTTTTACTGACTCGTTGCATCTGCTGTCCAGAAATGCTGAAGTGCAACACGTTTCTTTAAAATTTGAGTATTTAAAATTGCTGCTGGGAGGTGTTAATCTATTTCTTTTAAGAATATTGAACCTCACTGGATGACTGTCTGACATCTTCTGCTTGACACTTTGACTTTGTAAATGAAGATACCACTGTTGTTTCTGAAACCAACAATAAAAGCAGTCACCAAACCCCCCTCAGATTAGTGAGAAAGCCTTGTGTAAGTCTATCAAGATAGCAGTCATGACAAAAGTATTTTCATTAGTCTCAGTAGAAATAGTGCTTATACACAAACACAAAAGTAGACGGTTAGAATGAGTGATTAAAATGCATATTATACTGTGAGGCAAATCAAACATACATCCAGTTTGCGAATTGACCTGGCAGTCCTCATCTGAGGAAAAACACTTCAAATAAGCAACACAGCAACTAGAGGCTCACTGGTGCTGAAATTGGCAACAAAACTCCCCAGCATTCCAGTAGGGACAAGATTTTTATTAGCACTGTGTAGAAGTGCAGAAGCTCTGGTAATAGGCGAGTTTAGACAAAAGGCATTTTCTCCTTAAGTAAAATGAGAGGATTAATCATGAAGTCACAAGTCTACAAGTCTCCCGAATATTTAGATCCCTAGAATCCCCAGAGGGAGTGAATGTGACCTCTAGTTACAAAATGAAAAGTGCTTTTTTATCTACCTTAACATTTAAATGTTATTTTGTAAAGAAGCTCTCTGCTTTTGCTCATCTCTATGAATAAACTGAGTGTTCTGAAGGCTTACATTTTAAAGAAAATGACTGACTGTAAAACACACTTACCAGGTACATAGAATTTAAGACCTACTATGTATTTTCCTAGAAAAGTTAGAAGTGGCTGATGCACACACTTAAATAAAAGATGTGTGGGACCAGGCTTACTTCTGCCATTCATTCATTGCAGTTTCTCCACCCTAACCACAGTGGCATTGGGTCACTGCTTTCTATGCACAATCACTGTACAAAAGATGTTATGAGTAATGCAGCGAGAGGGCTGTTCTCACAGACACCAAAGTAGTTCACAGCAAGGTTGCAAGTCTCAACAGTTTGAATCAGCATCTTTTACTAGGGTATGTTACTGGCCTCTAAAACTGGTATTCTGGAACATAAAGCCTAGAAATAGCAACTGAACTTTCAAAACAGACAAAAGTAGGAATCTTTAAAGGAGGCTTAAACACCAAATACTAAGACATTGCTAATATCCCAAAAGTCCTGTCTTAATCTAGCCCTAAGCCACTAAACACAAGAAGTGGGAACCCAAACTGCCTGAGAGAGGTGAGGCAGAACTATTCTTTGATAATCTAGCATTTTTTGACCCCTACGGAAGGCACTTTTTAAGATTATTGCAATATAAAAAAATGCTTTGTTTTGTTTTCTACTGTAAGAAGACAGCAACACAAGAAGTTCAAAAGAAAAAGGATGTTAAACAGCAGAATGACACCTTGGCATAAAGACATACACAATCTTACTAATATCAGTGTGAAATCAAACATACTTAAAACAAACAAATAAAATCCACACACATAACTCAGAAAAACTCTTCCAGGAAAGGTACATCAAAATAATTGCAAGACAACAACAAACTCTGAAGTCTGGCGTGCTTCCTTTCCTTCTCCCCTTTACCTCTACAAGTACCTTACTTTCCCATTTGTGTTCTGTCTCTGCCTTTCTCCTTGTTCCCTGTTTTACACAATGAAATAAGTGACAGCACAAATAGGAAACACAGGGGCATAGCTTTAAGCTAGTGTTTAATGAATTAGAGATTACTTCTTAGCTATTGCAGGACCAACTCCAAACGGCATTTAAGGTTTCATCTGCATCATCTTCTCCATGTTTTCGTATATCTGTAAGTACTGGTTTCCCCAACGGTTGGTCCTGGGCCCACTATGGTTCAACTTATCCATCAATGACTCGGATGAAGGGGCAGATGCCTCCTCAGCAAGTTCACTGATGGTACAAAGCCAGGAAGAGCAGCCAATGCCCCAGAGGGCTGTGCAGCCCCTCAGAAGGACCTTGGCAGGCTGGAGAGATGGGCAGAGAAGAACCATCTGAAACTCAACAAAGGCAAATGCAAGTCCTGCACCTGGGGAGGAATAACCCCAGGCACCAGTACAGGATGGGGGCCAACCTGCTGGGAAGCAGCCCTGCAGAGAAGGATCTGGGGGTCCTGGTAGACAATAAAGTGTCCATGAGCCAGCAGTGTGCCCTTGTGGTCAAGGGTATCCTGTGGTGCATTAGGAAAAGCATTAGCAGCAGGTCAAGTGAGGTGATCCTGAACCCCTACTCAGCCTTTGTGAGGCCTCACCTGGAGTGCTGTGTCCAGTTCAGAGCTTTCCAGTTCAAGAAAGACAAGGAAATACTGGAGAGAGTCTAGTAGAACTATGGAGGTGATGAGGGGACTGGAACACCTCAATTATGAGGAAAGGCTGAGGAAGCTGGGCCTGCTTAGCCTGGAGAAGGGGAGACTGAGAGAGAACCTTATCAATGTCTATCAGTATGTGAAAGAAGAGTGTCAAGAGGATGGAGCCAGGCTCTTCCCAGTGGCGCCAAGTGATAGGACAAGAGGCAACGGACAGAAACTGGTGCAAAGTTCCACCTGAACAGGAGAAAAAAGTTCTTCACTGTGAGGGTGACAAAACACTGGAACAGGCTGCCCAGAGAGTTCGTGGGGTCTCCTTCTCTGGAGATATTCAAAAGCCACTTGGACACAATCCTGAGTAATGCGCTCTGAGGACCCTGCTCAAGCAGGACTAGATGATCTCCAGTGGTCCCTTCCAATCTTACACATTCTGTAATTCCATGGTTTTAAGCAATAGGCTGAAAAGGCTTTGTCATGAACCAGAAAATAACTTTTTCTTATCTTTTTAAAGGTATGAAATCTCTGTGCAGTGCACTGCTGCACTTCTGTCAATTATTCATGCTATAAGCAAAGGACCACATGAGTGTAGCTCTTCTTTCTGCAAGAAGAGGAAGACCTATAAGAAACCTGTCATAACAAGAGGGCTTTATCTTCACGTACTCTACAAGAAGAATAGAAGCTTCGTTTTTATACTGAACTTTGGAGAACTGCAGTTAGTTAGCAAATGCTGCCAGTAGATATTACTTCCAAAAATGTTGATAGACAGAGATTTAAACTGAATGCTAGAGACAGCTGTTCAAAATCTCAATCCCACAAAAAAAAAAAAAATCACATACCCACACTTGCCTTTAAAAATATTAACATTTCCCTTAAACACAGTCAGGCTAACCACACATTTAATAAAAGCCCAAAGGTTTCCAGGCTTAGGAAATTAATTTTTAGGCAGCATGCTGAAGAAACAATAAAAGGAAAACTTCATGCTTGGAGTTTCATTCTCAGGCATTCTATGGGACAACAGAGAACTGAGAATAGAAAAAAATTTAAATATTACAGTATAAAATAAGCAAACTTATGTTTCAAGTAACATAAAAATCACAGCAAAACAAGATTTTGCAGCTACAAGGGAGGTCAGAATAGCAGAGTTAAAGAAATGTTGGTAACTCAAGTAAAAGCCAAATATGATGCTGTACAGAAGCCAGCGTCCGGCAGGGGGAGCTTGTGAGCTCACTGCATTGATTCGGATCTGTTAGAAAATAGTACAGGATAATGTTAATAAAATTGCCATTGACGCTGAGTGAGCAATGTCCGTCCATTAAGCTTTATTTCACTTCTTTTCTGTGCTTCATTCTATACCTTTCCATTTATTCATTTTTTTTATACTTATTTTTACTTCTTTACCCCCTACTGTACACTTGTGAGACCCCACTTGGAGCATTGCCTTCAGCCCTGAGGCCCCCAAAATAAGAAGGGCATGGACATGTTGGAGCAAGTCCAGAAAAGGAACATGAAAATAATCAGAGAGCTGGAGCACCTCTGCTCTGAAGACAGTCTGAGACAGGGGGGTTGTTCAGCCTGGGGAAGAGAAGGCTTCGGGGAAACGTAATTGTAGCCTTCCAGTACCCAGTGGGGGCCATCAAGAAAGCTAGAGGGGAACTTTTTACAGGGGCAGTTAGTGATAAGACAAGGTGTGAGGGCTTTAAACTGAAAGAAGGAAAGTTAGGTTAGATGTCAGGAAGAAATTCTTCACTGTGAGGGCAATGAGACACTGGAACAGGTTACCCAGAGTTCTGGAAACTCCATCACTGGCAGTGCTCAAGGTCACATTGCATGTGGCTCGGAACAACCTGATCTAGTAGAAGGCGCCCTTGCCCATGGGAGGGGCTTGGAACTAGATGATCTTTAACATTCCTCACAACCTGAACCATTCTATGATTTACAGCAAACCCCAGTATACACCTCAAGCTTGTATATGCTTTTTTTTCCCCAAGATGTACTACCGGTACAAATTAAGATTTAATTTAACACAAGGTCTCATTTTATAAATACAGAAGGAAAAGCCCTTAAGAGGTGCTGAACATCTCTCACAATAGAGCAAGATTTTACTTATATTCATAAGAGATGCCTAATAAAACCTCTTATAACAACTACTTTTTATAAGCATTTCTTTTTTATCATGAGAAAAATTTCGTCTACTAAATTTGATACATAACACCACACCTTTTTCATTTGGGGATTTCTAATCAGTTTCTGAAAGTTTTCTTAACCTTGTCTTAGATGTCATCAAAGAGATGTGGAGGGAAGAAAAGGCTGGTCACACTGCTAGCCAGTTACAGAGGAAGCAACAAAATCCATATCTACTAAGAGTAGATTTACGTGCACTGTGCATTTCTCATATCTATTATTCTGCAGCTCTCAAATCGGTTTACAAATCAACTGCAAACTTTCTGGGAGTTTACTGGACAAAATAATGCATATTCAGAGACCCAAACGAAATTAAGGACAGGATTGACAGATTTAGACAAGGAGTAATTTCTAACAAGTTTAGTCTTACCAAGCACCCTAAAGAGGTAAGAATATTGGTTATTAGAAGGCAATGTAAATGTTGCCTCCAACTTCGACAAATTCTAGGTGGAGTCACACCTATTCTAGTAATTTACATTCCTCAGTAATCCACACTGAACACTTATGTATTGAAATAGACGCTTTCTGCTTTTTTTTTTTAATCACTGTTCACCACTGCTAACAAAACAGATAAAGACTAAGTTTTGGTGATACGGAAGTATTTTCTCTGGTATTTAAACAGATATGGCATCTGCAGAAAAACAGATTCTGCTCTTTGACCCCAAAGTCATCGATACCTTTAAAGGTAATAATACTGAAGATGGCATAGCCAAGTCCTATCCGCATGATGTGGGTCACTTACCCTAATTTGTGAAGCAAATCAAGATCTTCCCATGCAAAGGTGCTGTATTCAAAGTATTGCTTACCCCTAGTGATAACCTGAAGTGAGAAAGGATGGGGAGAGAAGAGAGAGAGGTGCAAGAGAAACATTACCCATCAGAGACAGTTCTCAGTCCACATATACACATATGTGTTAACTGCAATGCCTAATTACCCGGCGATGGCGATAACTGAGGTGTAGCTGAGGACCAGCACCCGAGGGTGTCTCAGTCACCTGGGTTGCCGGACACGAGCAAAGCAACCGCTTCACCCCCTCGTCTGGCAAATCGGTGGGCACAGGAGCAGAGCCTGGAGGCCGCCCTACAGCGGGTGCAGCTGAGGCGGCGGCGGGGCTCCCCGAGCAGCGCTGAAGGCGAGGAGCAGGAGAGAAGGCAGGCTGGAGCGACTTCAGCAGCTCTCGCCGCCCGGCCCCGGGCCCGTTGCCCTTGGCGAGGAGCCGCTTCGCCTCTCCCCACCCACACCGGCCCCTCGCGTGCGGCCGCCGCCGCTTTCCCTCGCTCGGGTTTGAACTACCCGCCCTCACCAACCGCTGCCTCCCCGCCCCCTCCGCGCTCGGCCCCGGCCGGGAGCCTGAGGACACCGGGAGTGCCCAGCCCGCTCCTCAGGGACGCCAGGGAACACCGGCGAGGCGAGGCTCGCCCCGCTCCTCACGCTTTATACTTTAGCCCCGCGGCCCCCGCCGCACCCAGCCCACTGTTAAAGCGCCCCTGAGCCGTCCCTGCCCCTGCTCTGCTTCTCCTCAGACGCCCAGCGAGGGTGAGGTTTTCCCGCCTCTGCCTGAGCCCGCTGAGCTCCCTACGGTAGAGAGGGAATGAGGGGCGGGGGCGCGGGGGCGCCGGCGCTAAGGGGCGGCTCAGGGGTGCCTGAGGCATTCACAGATAATAACCCTTATCTCCACCACAGCCTTTAAGCTTGGCTTATAAGGGTGCTAGTTAATTTGAGTTAATTAGCACCTTTTTAACCGACATCCCAGGACCAAAACAGTCACAGAGGTTTGTCAAGTACATTGCCTTCAAAGCAGTCGGGTGGAGGATCCCCGACTCCAGAACTATACAGGTCGTCCTCGAGTCTCCCCTGTTTGCCAGAGGTTGCAGGAAGGACCATTCTCCCTGGCTACAGTGCAGAGCACATTTTTCACACCTTGTCCTGTCGTGTACGGCCCAAGGGCTACTCCTGTTTAATTTGTTAAAAACCTTGTAGTTATTGAGAACCTGGCACTTGGGTTTTGCTGTGGTTTTATTTTTTCTGTATATTTAAAAAACCCAACCCAAACCCAACAACAACAACAACAAAAAAGAATAAAGAAAAAAAAAAGAACCAAACAAACACACAAACCCGCCAAAACTACGACTACGCGGATGCCTGTTTTTCCTGGGCTCGTCGAGGATGACGTGAGGCTACACACGCTCGCCTACCTGCTGGCTTCACACCGGCGGGATGAGGAATTTCAGACCTGAACGAGAGACCTAAAACCGACTCTAAAAGCAACACCTACATTTAAATAAGAAAACTCCAGGCTTAAGGAACGTAATCCCTGTACGTGGGGTCTGGCAATTTCTCAGCCTTCCCCTTTGGCAACTCCGCTCCTCCAGCCTCTCGCATCCGTCCTGGCGTGAGGCAGCCTGAGAGGCGCCCGAGGAAACACGGGCTTAAAAGTCCCCGACCCAGAGCCGGCGGAAATTCGACATTTTTAGGGAAGGAATATCGGTTTATTTGACTGCAAGGTAACAGTTATGGCTAAAAAGAGAAAGACTCTTGGGGTATCTTCCCCTTCCCTTTTTAAAAGGAGAAAACAATAGAAACTTTCTTTAATGTAATAGAACTTTTCTGAAAGTGCTTTCTCTAGTACCGTCTGTTTTGAATAAAATTGTTTTTCAAATGTTTGTATTTATTTATAAAATACCTTCTCAGTAAAATTGGAAGCTTACTAGTGGGACACAGCAGCTGCAAGTCCTGTCTCCGTCACTCAAACCTGGATGGACTTATGCGAGTTGGATCAAAAATATCCAAGAAATGTAACAAGTCGTAATTGTGACATTTTATGCAATACACACAAGTGTCACACTAGAAAGTGTGGTTTAACAAAAAAAGTCCCTCTTCCAAAAACCCACCCCAACAAAAAACAAGCAAACAAAAAATCCCCAACCAAAACCTGAGAAGGCTACTTCTAACAAGTAAAAAGAGATAAGACATTCTGCAACACTCGCACTGCGTTCGGTTACGGCTGCATTTCCTTCCCATGTCAAAAGTACCTGTGTCCCTGTGCCCTCCCCATCTCGACACACAAGCCTTTCCTCTCACTTGCCTACCAATTCCCCAAGAACTGTTTCACTTCACGGAACAGTGGGAGTCTCCCACACAGTCTCAGCACTTTCTGCTATTCTAAATCCAAAGGAGCATCTTCAGGGCTAGAATTTACCAGCCCGTGGGAATGGGAGTTACTAAAGCGCTCCTCTCCTAAGGGGCGGGTTTTATCGGAAACGGCCGAAGTAACCGGCTGAAGCTTTAAGATCTGGTAAAGCACCCTATTTTTCCAAGGGAATGCTTAAAGGATGCCAATAATCAAGCAATTACATGATTTCTTTCTTAATAATTGAGACGTTATTTTCACAGGATTAACTGAATTTTTCATAGAGGTATTTTTAGTAAATCCTTTAAAATTTATCGGTTTGACAAACGCATTTTTGAAATACTAGCGAGCCTAGAGAAATAATACCGGGGGGNNGGGGAGGGGGTGTTTCTTTGCTTATTTAAGAGTTGGTAATTTCTTAGCATGCGTTTACCAGGAAAGATAGAGCTCAGGCTGTTTGTCTCCTCTGTTTCAACCTCTTGGTACCCACCCACACCCGCGGCTCCGCGGCGGCGGCGAGGATCCAAGTAGTAACCTATAACCTAATACCTCTGCCTTTTACAAGCCCTTTTTCTTGCCCGTGCTTTATTCTGGCACTCCAAAAGTTATGTTTAGCTTTATTCTTACACAGCAGTGTGAAGAAACAGGTCTAAAGTAATTACTGTGATTTCATTACGTTTAATTTAAACACAAAATAAGGAAAACTAAAACGATTTATTATTACCCGAGTTCATTTTAGGTAAGCTACAAGTCACATATGAAGGTGATTTGCTGGTAGGAGAACATCAATTGAATTACAACTGATAAAACCTCATCCGTATTAATTTGGGTGCTTAGGAAACAATTTTTATTTCGTATTCAGAAAAAGAAAGAGATCTTTCCTTAAACTAGAGAACCTTTGAATGATCTAGTAGTTTAAACTGGCATATTCGCAAAACACAGTATTCTTTAAACATTTTTGGGGGGGAGGGATAAAGCAAAGATACCCAATTCTACAAAATGCCAATCGAAGATTCAGAATTCCTACCGCCAGCGAGGTGTGACGGTGCCAGTGACAAAGAGCAACCGGTGTCGTTTGAAACCTTGCCTGCACAATTTTAGTTCAGCACATCGGGAAATGCCGACATATGAACTTCTTTCATAATAGGACCTTACACTTAAAATGTGTAATAAGTATGTTTGTAGTATGTAAGTTTGGCTTCATGTGGGCACATATGATACCTACCACGACATGAAAATACCAAGATGCGGGGTTTATCCACGAATTTTAGGTAAAATGCTTCTGAAAACAAAGAGGACCTTGAGGTAGAACACCTCGGTGGTTTAAAACTCCGCAGCCATATGACCAGACCTGGCGCGGGGCATTCTGCATCCCGAGTATGTTGGGTACAGCCAAATAAAAGAATGAAAACACCGGCTACCTTGGGGCTGATTTTACCTAACCATGCAGCTGCCTGCTTTCTTCATTGGAAACGGACACCGCTATTCATATGGAAGCTTGTGCCTTAAAATAGGCTGTGTGCCTTTCTTTTTTTTNTTTTTTTTCCTTTTTTTCCCCAGGTGGTTAACACCCATAATGAATATTTATTACTTTCTCCACCCAGTGACTATTCAGGGCGCGGAGGCCGGAGCTGACGGCGGGGTGACGCACAGCCCGCCTCCGCCGGCGCCTGCCGTTCGTCATCATCGAGCGCCGGCGAGGCGGCGGGGCCGGCGGAGCTGCGGGAGCAGCCGAGCGACGCGGGGCTGCTTCGGGCCTTTGGCTGTTCCCTTCGCTGCTGGGCGGTGGTGGCGTGGCCGTGGTGGGCAGGGAAAGGCCGGGACCAGCCTCGCGGACTTCGCTCCTGCGTGCCAGACCCGCGGGACGGTGGCGGAGGTCGGAATTGGGGCGGGATGAGGATCCTGGGGCCCGTGGGCTGTGAGAAGGGCTGTGTGCCCTTCTTCGTGGGCTCTGCGGGACATGAAGGAGCGGGTTGGCCTCTCTTACGGATGCATGAGAGATGCTCTGAGAGGGGGCCTCATTAATGTGTAAAAATACCTGAAGTGGAGGGTGCCAAGAAGATGAAGTCAGGCTCCTCTTGGTGGTGCCAAGCACTAGGGCAATAGGCAGCAGGCAGAAACTGAGGCACGGGAACTTCCACCTGAGTAGGAGGAAGAACTTCTTTACCGTGTGTGTGACTGCGCACAGGAACAGATTGTTCAGAGAGGTTGTGGACTCCCCCTCACTGGAGATACTCAAGAACCATCTGAGTGCACTCCTGTGTCATGTGCTCTAGAATGATCCCGCTTAAGCAGAGAGGTTGGACCAGATGACCCGCTGTGGTCCCTTCAGCCCTTCCCGTTCTGTGATTTTCGGTGTGGTGCTCTTGGCACACGGAGCCTCCCCTGTCTCTGCAGTGGATTCTGGCTGCAGCCCAGCACACATCGGTGCATCGCTGTGCCTGTTGGCTCTGTTAGCTTGGTGGCACTTAGGGTTGCAGGGTATGTGAAGGCCAGTTCCCTGCAAAACGTGTAACTGTAGTTCACTGCTGCCCTTAGCAGCGGTATAATTTTTCTGCACAAGCAGCACTAACCCAAGTTATTTAGCTACAACTGTGATCCACCTTAGTTTAGCTCTGTGTTTTAGAAGAGTCTGCTGTTTTCCAGTGCCAATGGGTGACTGCTCGTATCTTGCTGCAATGTGCTGACACAAAAAAACTGCAGCACGTGCAAGTTAAGATGCCGCTATGGTTATGGTGTGGCATACTTGAAAGCTGTAGAGTTTAATGGATTTTTTTCCAGTTCTCTTAAATGGAGTGATAATGTGGGAGTTTTAACAAGATGGTTTATCAAGTGTTGATCAGACTCTTAAAGTATGAGCTGTCCCTGTCCTGTTTTCGGTATCATAGTTTTCCCAGCTGAACTTATACTGAAACAACCTGACGATCAGGGAAATAATCTTTGCTGTAATATGAAGCAAAAGCATCTGAGTGCCATTTTCATAAGGAAGCATCAAGAAGGCTATTTACTGGCATAAGGGTTAGGAATTCTTGTCTTCTGTGTCAGACAGAACAGCAATACAGAAAACAGCAGCCTCCAAAAACCTACAAGGACGTATTCATGTTCTTGTCTAGACTTGCATTGGGTGGGAAAAAAAAGTGTTTATCTATGTACAGTAAGCACCTTAAAGTTCATGGTTGCAAGTACATTTGCATGTTAGGATAGGGTTACTTAAAGCTTGGTAGAGTGTTTGTGGAGTATATGTAACTAGTTAGTCTGATGCCATGAAGAAGCACTTACCTTCAAATAAGTCTGAACAATCAAAACCATTATAGGGCATTAAGAGGTGTTTGAAGAATAGCGTTGAATTATCACTCTTGATTTGGTAGAATTTGAAGGCTGGAATTTCATCTCTCTGGCCCCTCATTGCTTGAGGGTTCTTTTTTGCTTTGTTTTGCTTTGCTTTTTAATTCCTATTACTCTTCTACCCACAGTCTATTCCCAGCATTTGTAGTACCGTAGAACAACGAAAAGTACACTGGGTTAGCTAGTGTGTCAGAGGGAGAGGAGAGATGACAAGGCTCATATTCTTTGTTAGCACCATTGTTACATGAGTGATATAAAAGAAATTATTGATTTTTACACTTCCAGCAAGGAAATTCTTAATATTGGCAGGAAGGAGGAAAGAAAATATTACTCATCGAGCTTTAATGTTTTAAATACTGTTTAATAGAAAATGTCGTGCTGTCTTCACCTTTGGAGGGTTTCTATACCAGATTGGTAAAGCTCTATGAAACCTGATGTTACTTTACTTTTAAGAAGTTGAACTAGATGACTTTCTGAAGTCTCTTTCAACCTGAATTAACCCATGTCCTGTGTTTCAAATATAGATGGAATTTGTTTGTATTTACTTTTAAGGAAGTAATTTCATCTTCTGTTAGCTTTAGATTGAGATATTAAAATGATTGTGTATGCCTTGAAGAAAAAAAAAAAAAAACAAACCAAAAGACCCCAAACCCAAGCTAATGTGCATGTTGTATGTTTTTTGTTTAGAACATGGATTCACAGAAGGATGTTCAGCCTCCAAAGCAGCAGCCAATGATTTACATATGCGGAGGTAAAAAAATGACAGTGATTTTTTTATTATTTTAATAATGAATAATGCTTAGTTATTTTACTGAAGGGTACATAGATACAAATAGTTGCAGTGTGTATCCTGATGATCTTTAAAGCTTTATGGTAACACATACTTGGGGTACGTATGAAGTGGTGGAAGTAATTCCCTAGAGCTTGTGTTGCTGTGTGGAGCTCCTCCATCTCTGCATGTTTTATTGACAATGCTGTAAGGGCACTCAGCTTTCACTGAAGTACAGTGGTCAAATTCTCTCTTACCTATAGATAAATCAACAACTTAAAAATTGGTGATTTTCAGGAATCCCTGAAATATTTTGTCTTTAAAGAAAACAGACTCTGGGTTTTAGAGGGCTGAGCTGAAATTTTCATTAGTAGACAGTCCAGTATCAAGTGTGGAATGTGTTCTGTGCAGTAATATTTGGGTGATTTTAGCAAGAGTCTCTTTTATCTTAATGTAAGTGAAGCTTGCTTTTTATTTTCTCTTCTTCTTTTTTTCACGGTATCTTGTTATCATTGAGCTCTTGATACAGATTCACTACACTTGCTGTGTTTGCTTGCCACAAATAGGAATTTGACTGTCACGACTTTTCAAAGTTATCTGTGCATTAACAATGCTGGTTTTCTTTGCCCACTTCCTTTGTCCTCCTCCATGACATCAGAATGTCATACAGAAAATGAAATAAAGGCAAGAGATCCTATCAGGTGCAGAGAATGTGGCTACAGAATAATGTACAAGAAAAGGACAAAAAGATGTATCCTTTTACAAGTGCACTGGAATGTATTTGGGAAGCTGTAGATGGAGACAAGGGGAAGCAGAATGTAAGGGAAACAGAATGGAAGATTCAAATAATTATGTAATAGTTATTCAGGGTCAAAAATCAATACAGTAGAGCAACCTACTATAGCACAATCTTTGCAGTGTGATTTGGCACCTTGATTTCTTTCCTGGCACTTTCTCTTTTTTTTTTTTTTCCCCATTTTCTATGCACGATATATTAAGTTATGATAGTCTGCTGGGTGATGTACTGTGAATTGTTGATAGTATTCAGTCTCTTATTAAAGATGCCTTTTGAAATACTTTATGTAGATAGTTGTGACTTTAGACTTAGACAGTCTCTCTCTTTCCCTCTCCCCCATCTTTTTTTTCAACCACAATGTGTTTTTTTCTTTAACTGCGTTATTCCAGTGGTAGTTTTTGATGCCCGATGATGTCTGCTGAAAACCGTGACTTCACGATGTAATCCTTTTGGTAACTTTGCTCTGTAAAACTGTGTGTAAATGCACGCTCTTATTTGTGTTTTAAGAGGTTGAAATATTAAAGTTTACTGCAATACTAAATTTTGTCTATATTGTCTTCCAGAAACGGATTTCTAAAGCTGTTGTTTAAATTGTAGTCAGAGTATGCAGTATTTTTTGAGTTCAGTGGTAATTGTATTCTTTTTGAGTTATCCTTGTTTTCATTACTCTTATCTAAACTTTATTTGCATTTTAATTCTGCTAAATGTTCTTTGGACTCCTGAGAGCTGCATAAAATAACTGTGATTTGAATGAAATTGCACTGAAAATAAATAGAAGGCCACAGAAGGCTAGGTTTGAAACAGATCTGGATTTCAAAAGAGAAAATCTTAAAGGACTTCAAAGCACCCAATTCTGGCACCTAGTTTTGGATGTGTCAAAAGTATGGATGTCTGGAAGTGTGGAAAAAATCCTTTCTCCCTATGAAGAAAGAAGAGGGAGAAGGAGGCAAGGTAAACATTAAGAAGCAATGTGGAAACAGAAATTTCCAAAGTGCTGTTTGACTTGTTTGTATTCAAGGAAAGGATTAGATCTGTGTTACCAAGATAATTTGGGTAGCATCCCAAAACTAAAACAGGACCTTGTTTTGCTTTTCAGATGACTTCTCAGGGGTCTGTAATAAGTGGTGGGTTTGTGATGATGAGCCAAAACCTTTTGCATCTGTCTGTTTGGAATGTGTGTTACGTAATACCACCAAAGTGTACTACAACATACTGCTGGATTGTGTGTGTCTGAATTCAGTTTTGATGGTGCTAATGGTGCTGTTGAGATAATGTGCTTAACTCATCACTGCAATAATGTCTTTTTTAAGGTCTGCATGACTCTCTGATGGCTTATGAATGAACTGCAGTGGCTTGTTATAGGGGATGAAAAAAGCATTCTGAGATGCTGTTCTGACGCTCTTTGGTTAAGATTTTCTTAGGTATCTGATCTATGCTATTAAGACTAGATTTTTTCCTGGAAACCAGATACACTCGGGTATAAATGATAACCTTTTTTACTACACGGTTGCTATCGGTTCACCAGCCTGGCCTGCCCAGCGTGCACCTTGTGCCTGCCTAGCAGAACGAAGGGGTCGGCTACTGACACGGCTGCTCAGAAGAGTGAGGAGGAGCGGGCAGGAGCAGCGTTGCCGAAGGTCGCCAGCAAACGGAGGTTTGGCCCCTCTGCGGGCACGCCGGGTGCCTCTGGCTGCCACAGGCGGCGAAGAGCCCCCTCTGCCCTCGGGAAGGGACACGGACCTGCTTTGGAGAGCAGCGCCGGGGGAGTGCAGGGCTGACGGGCAGCACCGGTGTGGGCGCCTGGGGACACCGGCGTTGGGAGAGAGACCGCTTGCTCTCCGCTGAGTAGAATACTACGCTGAAAACGCGAGGGTGACGCTTATTAGAGCTGCCTCCCCGGGTGCTGTATTTCTACCCGCCCTCGGCAGGTGCTTCCCTCAGCCCCGATCCCCGCCCTGACCCCAGCTGCGCCTGCGCGGCCTGAGCGAGGGCCGGGCAGCCCCCGGCTGCGGCGAGGGCCGGGTTACGTCCGTGTCCCGGAGACAGCGTGGCACCGGGCAGGTGGGTGCCCCGAAACGACAGGCGGCGCCGGTGTCGCTGCTGGAGCCCGGCGGGGCTCTGCGGGAGCCTCGCCAGGGCGTCCCTGAGGAAGGCAGCGCCGCGCCCCTGCCGCCATGTTGTACATAGTAACAGTTGCTACGCGCGGGCCGGCCGCGCTGCCTCGGCTCCGGCGGTGCGTGAGGGGAGCCTTGGGTGCCGGCTTGGAGGTAAATCCTGACTCCAGGGTACGGGATGCGTGTGGAAGCTGTGTTGGAGAGGGGCGCGCCGGACCGTGCCGGGGCTGTGCCCCCGAGCTGCCGCGGAGTCCTGGTCACCGCGGTGCCCGAGAGCTACGCTGGGCAGCTCCCTCACGGCCATGGGAATAAACGGGAAAAACCGTCGGTGGTGATGAGCTCTTTTTTCTTCTTTCATTATTACCTTCATTTGTCCCGCTTTCCATGCGCGTTAATCCTTTTCCAGTGCTGAAACCGTAAAGTCTTGGGGCAGAATCTCTATACAACACCTAATTATGACCAGCTGTTATTTAAGTGATACGGTATTGTAAACATTTCTGTGTAACTACAAATTAGTATGTGTAATTATGCAAGACATTAGAACACAATTGTTTTAATTTGGTTTATAACTACACGTAGTTGTTATCACATACTAGCTAGTTGCCCTTAATGTATTTCTCAAAAATAACTGATCGCTTCATGCACTATATAAAAGGGGAAAAAGAGAAGAATTTCAGCTCCATAGAGCTTGTGATCAAAATAGAAAAAGATGCAGATGAGCAGATCAAAGATACAGGGAGAGAGAAATGTCCCATTTGAATCCCATACTTCATCAGTTACAGACTTACTGGAAAAGTTTCAGATTAGTGCTGTAATATAATCAGAGACCCAGAAAATGCAGTTGGTGAGGAAAGAAGATTGGATTTATTTTGGCTACAGAGAAGCCAAAGGTTTTAATTCCTTTAGATACACTGCATTAGTTAAGGTCTTCCCTCTGAAAACAGGAGTGTCCTCCACCATCTTCTCCTTCGTGCTTATCCCACTTGCTTAAAACAGGTATGTGTTAAAACAGAGAATGTGGTAGGCAAAAATCGGCAATTTTTCTTTAAGTGGTCTTTCTGAATTGTTCTGCCTTGCAGAAGCAGGAGACTTGCATACTCTTACAAAGCATATCTCATACTTCTGTCAGTAAACCTCTGTCAAGGACAGTCCACGTGATAAGGCCTTCAGATCTGGTATTTTTTCTTTTATAGGTCTGCTTGCATGAGAGGGTGGAGTGTGAGCAGGTTCATTCCTTAAATTGGCATTACTTCAAAATGTAACTAAATGTTTACAGAATCACTATTTTTTTTTTCTTCTAATATTTAGTTATGGGTGATGAGTCAGTACCATTTTTGCTGGGTGAAGGAACCACTAAAACATATCAAATACCTATTAGTCATCTGGACTACAAATTCATTGAAAAATGCACAGATGTGAAGCACCTGGAAAAGATTCTCAGGGTATTAAGGTAAATGTATTTTTTTACCTTCATTAATAATTATATTCCTGCTCAGTAAAATTTGAGGGAACCCTTTTCTATATACTCTTATTTGTCTGAACCTGTTTGTGACTTTCTAATTTAAAAATTAAAATACAAAGTTAAAGTAATAATGCTGAAAGTGTCCCAATGATAACACTAGAAATCCAAATCCTTATTTAACCGTCCAGAAGGTTTGAGTAACTCAATGCCAGGTTTTTGTCAAGTGCTGCCACTCTGTTTTGGTTCTCTTATGATCCATGTTGCCTGACTGGTAATTTCAGATGCCACACCTGTTTAACTTTTGCTGTAAATGACAAAAGCTTCTTTTTTATGAGCACCGTGGTGATAATTTTGAACTGTGTGTGTGGAAAAAATTGGAAAACGTTTGAAGGGTAACTGGAATTTTCTAATAAAGATATTGTTAGATGACAGTAAAATTGGGTTTTAACAGGAAAATAGTCCTCTGCATTCACTGTAGTGACTACACATGGAGGGAAACATGGAGGATGTGGTGCAGTTTAGGTCTTTTTTGTTAACATTTATATCTGTGCATTTTAAAGGTCTGGTGAAGAGGGATGTTACCCTGAACTTATGTTGTTTTGTGAAAAGCGTATTGAGCACTTAGATCCAAGGAGCAGAGTTCTGAGAAAAGATAAGCCTGCAGCCACAGCTTCTGATTTCACAGCTGAAGAATGGGAAGTAATTAATAGTGAACTGATGGTACTGTATTTAATTTATAATGGTCCATAATATAATCATGTGATGTATCAATCTTCTTCTTGTGCCTAAGTAGAATGTAATTATTTGATTAAAAGGGGAAATGAGCAAAGGATTATGTTGAGTTTTTAAAATTATTTTCTTGCTTAATGTCACTGAACCTAAACTGCCCATTTTAGCTTTGTAGATCACTTTTTATTCAAAACAGCACTATTGCTTTTTGTCTTGATTGCTTTTCCCCATTAAGAGCAGTGCTTTTTAAGGATAATTTCTCTACTGCCTTAAGGTAAAAAGATATTATTTATTTATTTTCAGAGCTGGGTGACAGAAATGAATGAAGATGATAAGAAATCACAGTTCCTGAGAACAGACACACCGAATGAAAGACAAGATAACTTGCCTCCCATTCGTTGTTCCAGCAACTGCCTTCCCACTAATCAGGTATCTCCAGTTTTTTGTGTTAATTATAGGTTTTTGTAAAACTGGGAGATTTTATATGTATGAACTTCTAGTCATTGTGCCTTTCCTACTAGATTTATTTTGTTAACCAGAAAATAAAAACCTTTAAGCTCCCTTGCAAGAGACCAGTGCTTAAACAAAAATGCTTTTATAGTACTAGCATGTGTATTGTAATAATATTTTAATTCTGATCAAGAATTCACTGCCAAAGTAGATCTCCTTAAACACCCTTATTATGTTCTTCAATTCATATTTAGCAGTACTGTTTAAGCATGTGAACTCGACTCCTTCTGGATGAAATTATGCCAGGAGGTTTTCTCTAGCAGCCAGTAGGCTTTTGTTCCATGGGGTCAGTCAGGAACTAGTCCAAAATAAACACCCTGGAACACATACAGTGTGGATGTTAGACTCTGTGCAGCAATTGTTTTACTCTATAGCCACTTCCATATTGGGTAGTGCCAGTGTACATGTAGCTTTTGATTCCACTTACTTTATACCTTGTGTTGGTATTCCCACTGCAGTCATAGAGCATATTTCCTAATTTAGCCCTTAAGCAGATTTAACAAATAAGCAGACTTAACTTCATAACTACAGAACAAATATTTACATTTTTTCCTAGGTTTTAGTTTTTTTGTGTTTTGGGGTTTCCTTACGTTTTGGGGTTGGTTTTTTTCCTTTATTTATCTGCCTGTGATCAGTTTTTTTGGCCAGCTTTCCTTGCTTAGTATTAAATACAGTGCTGCTGAAGGGATTGGCAGACAAGTAGGCGTGGATGGGATTTTTTTGAATTGTCAGGTGTTGTCACAGATCCCTTCAGTCTGATTCTCAAAATTTTCTTTGAAATTCTGGGACACTGCTGTAAGAAATTCTTTAAGCATTGTCCTCTTCTCAGAGGTTTGTGAGTGAGAAATGTTATGAAGGGATCCTTACAGGTCATGTGATATTTCTTACTAATTGCTATTTTTCTTGAATATGTATTAGTAAATGCCCGATTTGTGTTCCTGTGTTGTCAGGAACTAGTTCTTATTGTCAGCTGGTACATAGATGTTGGCCCAAGACATTTGGGATAGCTAGGCAGTCTCTGTTACGTGGTATACAAAGAGGCTGGGGATTCCAGTGAGTGTTTTATCAGTGGTTAGTGTTGAGACTAAGGCGTGCATTTGTGTGGTTTGGCTTGTGGTTTGTTTTTTTTAAATTAATGTGTACTCTTTCATATTTTGCGGTCTGTGTTCCTCTTGACTATCCTATTTTGCTGAGATGGAGTGTGCCACTCTAGCTTTGTCCTTGATTCATGTCCTCTATAACTGCTAGTGCAGAAAATGGCGTAATACCATTTGAACTCAGTAGATCCAGTTTAGAATGTAAGCATAAAATGATGGAAAGTGTCTTGAAATCTAGGATGCACCATGTTAAAGAAGATGTGTTCTCCATTCAAAGACAAAATATTTATTCACCTTTTTTTTTCCTCCTCCTTTAAGCCATGCAACAGTCTTCAAGTCAAACTTTGTTCTTTTGTTCTTCAGCCTTTGTTCTCCATACAGGGTTTAGGTGTTAGCATTATTACCCAGGAAACCTAGACAGAGCTTTATGCTTTACCTGTGGTATGTGATTTCCATTCCTTTTGTTTAAGCAAATGGCCTCTGAAGGAATTATAATCTGTCCCGGAAGAGAGAAGGGAAGCCTGAAACATTTTATGCAGTAGTACAATTATATCACTACAAACCCTACTGAATAAAAAGAAGCTGTTTGTATAGCATACACTAAATTTATACCTGTAACAAAAAAATTGAAGAATATACCTAATCAGCTTTTCTTTTTTTTTTCTTTCTTTCTGATAAAGCTATGTGTCATCTTACAATTTTTAAACATGTTAGGCTAATCAGTTAGGACTATAATTATTTTTCAGACTGGCATCATATAATTTGTAAGTGGGATCAAGTTTAAAGTCATCGTGGTAAATTTATCTTCTCTGCTAGAGAGAAATGCACAAAGCCTTCTACAATTTTATGTTGTTACTTGGTTGGAGACTGTTCATCTGATCTGATGCATAAAAAGTTCAGCAGTTTCAGTGAATCCAGTTCTGGAAATCATTACTGACCCTAAACCAGTGGATTGCACTAATGGGTACAAGTTTGGTAATGGGAGCATCTTGTTTTCTCTGCAATCAGATTTTCTTGCTGATACCTTGTGTAGGTATAGTTTCAATTCGCTACTGATAGTTTATATCTCTATATAGTATTTTCTTTTAAATGGTGTGAATCCATGGGGGGGGG
>VZTA01001587.1:169966-231003 GCA_013398855.1 Mohoua ochrocephala | reverse complement strand
GGGGGGTGTTTCCAAAAATGGACTGAAAAAGAATTAAGTTTATGCAATGTCTCCCTCCATAACACAATGTGGAAATTTGTCTTGCACCCCTGTTTTCCTGTCATACTGCCCAGAACTGTCTTAACTGTCTACACTGCATAATTATTATTTTTGCTGCCCCATTTTATCCAGGAGAGAACTAAAGCATGTGTGTAAAGATACTCATATTCAAAAGAGTGTGGTTTCAGCTTAGGTGCCTTGGCCAAACATAGCTTTCTAATACTATTCCAGAAAGATTTCTGTCCTCAGATACCTCCTCATGCTACAGCCCAGGGCATGCAAAATGCATTCCAAGTTTCATGTTCTAAAAATCCACTGTGATAGGATCTAATGGCCTTCATGTTTTGGATATTCTGAACTGAAAACGAACACTGGTTAGCTGACATAGAATAATAATGGCTTAGGCCAGCACACAGGGCCCACAGGAGAACCAAGGCCAAGTTGTGTCACCTGTACTGAAGCCAATTTGTGTGTTCATCTTTGGCCCAGAAAGTATTCACTGGGTTCAAATCCAGTGGGATTTGTGCATTATGAATTACGGCAGGAAACATGACAAGCACAGAGTTTTTTTTGGTTTTGAGTTCCACGGCATACAGGCGTACATTTTTCATCAAAGCCTCTTGGATGAGATGCTCTGAAATATTACTGATCGAGAAATTCCTGACTCTGTTGGAACCACAACTTGATTACAATTATTTCAAAAATATGAGACCTAGAGTTTTTAAAATTGTGGATTTTCTAGTCAGTGTTTCTGCCTTATTCCTTAAACGAACATGCTATAGTTCTCTCCCTAAGTTGGAATTGCATTAGTATAAGTACCTTATGAGACTTTCTTCTGAGAGTTTCAGTTTTTTTGCTTATTTAAATTAAGGACTTCTGGTTTGGAAAAAAAATACTTGATATTTATTAAATTAGTACATTTGTAATATAAACCAGGATGGATATATAATGATAACTCATGTTTCAGGAAGGCATATTTAGGAGGTCCCTCCTCTAAACATGTGTTGATCACTAAACATATTTGTCATTTTGTCTAGCTTCCTGAAAGACATAACATTAAGAGTAATTCTGGAGTTATATACTACAAAAGTTGGTGTAACCTAACATTACAGATAGTCAGAAGTGTTTACAGGAAGGGTCACATTTGCATTATGTAAATTGAGGTGTTTGCATCCAGCTGCAGAAGTATGTCCTTGTTACAGAGTCACTACTGGTAAAGCGAGTTTTCTAAGCTTCTGGTCATTTCTTTGGTCCAGTTTATCACATGCTGAATTGAACTGGTACAGATATTTGGGGACTGTACTGTGATCTTTATCAGATTGTTTGTTTAAACCCAGAAAATTGTAAATCTGCAACTCTACAAAGAATTACACTGGTCTAACTCAGTGAATGCGGGATTGCAAGGTAAGAGGAGGAATGAAGGGCCAGGATAGGGTAGATAGGAATATTTTGAACTGGCTGTTCCACTGTGAAATACCTGTTTGGAACCACACCTTGCTATTAAGTATTTTGAAGTCAACAAGCAGGGAGGGACCTAGAAGAAGTATAGTCTCATGACAGAGGCAGAAGAGATGCCAAAGGTAACAGCTGTGGAAATAGACTCCATTCGTGTAGGAGATGGATTGAGATACAAGGCAGTCAAATCTGATTGTCAGAACTGATTGTTGCAGGAAGGTCCTCGAGATAAATTTTAGGTAAGGCAAGCCTCAATGATGGAGCTTGTCTAAAATCTAGAATGAATGTAAATAATCTTGGAATTGGCTTTAGTGAAGTGATAAATGGTCAAGAGAAGTCCAGACAATACTTTGAAGTCATTTATTTGCAAATTTGTTGTGAGCGTTCCAGGGACTACCAGAATTTGTGCATTGAATTCTCTTGGGAAAGGGAAGCCTAAAACCAGGTTACTGATTCAATCTCAGTGTCAAACACCTCATCACGAGGCTGGGTTTTCCCACGACTGAGTTCTCCCTTGCTGTGTTGAAAGGATGGTTGGGAAGATGGCATCACAAGATACTAATTAGAAAGTTTTACTCAGTGCCACTGTGATATATAACAGGACAGCGGACAAAAAGCATGAGACTCAAGAGCTCCTCAGATTACAATGATACATGAAATACATCAAGATTTTCTTTGAACCAAGACGAATTACATTTTCAAGACTGAGCTGAGATTAGTCACGAATAGTGTTGGTTACTAGGAAAATAGGTACTGCAGAAACAAAACCGAAAAAACCACTGTGAATTCCACTGCAACGAATTGTCTTACAGGCTGGCCGTTTGTTTCTCTTTTAGAACAAAAAATTGCAAAACAAACGAAGCAAGAAAAACCTACCACGAGATTACAGTGAATGGGACAAGTATGTTAAATCCCTTATATTTCAGTTTTTAATAAATCTTACTTATTTAACTAGGGAACACAGTTGATGTATTTTGCAGAAACGTAGTTTTAAGGTCAGCATTTCAGGCAAGTGTAACATTGATGAAACTCTGTTTTTTCTTAATATTCTGTTAAAATGCGAATAACACATTGTGTTGCTAACAGCTGAGAACAAATTAGTCTATACTCTTGTACAAGCTGTGTGAAATATAGTAAGTCAGCAGAAAAATAAATAAAAATGGATTACTTAATTGATGAGATTTTTGAAAGCCGTTCTAGGGTTATTTAACATGGACTTATAAATTTGGACTTCTCTATATCTAAAGCCACAGTTCAAATTGAAAACAAGACTGATGAATACTTACTCCTGCACTGAACCCCACTAACCTCAAAGAATGAGCTTCAGGCAGGTGCATCAGTTTACTCAGATGCAATGACACGTAATAGAGGTTTAGCCAGTAACTATTTTTAGAATGGATGGAGCTCTGATGCAGAGACACTCAGCATCGTGTAATGGTGGCCTATCACCCTCTCAAGTTACGTGACAAGTTGATGCTGAAATTGTTGAAAAGTACATACTTGTGTTTTACATAGTAGAAGCTTTTCTGTAGTTCCTGAAATCTGGAATATGATGCTGTAGAGTCAGAGTGAGGAGGCACAAGTTTCTAGTGCTGTAGATGGGGAGCTAAATCTAGATATTGTGGGGTTTGAGTAATGAAACTATACCCCAAAGCCCCTATAAAAGCCCTGTTCTGCATAAGTTTTGCATATCAGTTATTTTCATGCATGTATCTTTCACAGATTGGTGTCTTCCTGCTCAAATGTGGACAAAGAAAATAGGTTATAAAAATAATTTCTGCAACAATTTATTCTTTCATTTGTTTATTCTTTCCTCTTGCTACTGTACCTTTCCAAAGTAATCACATGCAGATTTTGTTTACACTTCAATGTACACAATCTTTACGTGCTTTAGCATGCTGATAATAATACAGTTTGTGAATTTTCCCATAGAGTGTATTTATTTTGAATTATGAGTATACTGAAAGAGAGTTGTTTGAAAGACATTTTCCAATTTAAAGCATATCATGTTTTTAAAATACTTTGAGGATTACTTTAAAACTTTCAAATAATTGTTTAGGCAATTTCTGAACAAAATGTTTCGCTTCTTATTTTAAAAATATTTATTTGAAGTGTGGTCAATTTATACTAAATAGGTAAAAGTAAGCTAGCAAAAGATCAGATTCAAAATGGAGAACAATCAACCTTATGTGAAAAGGTTTTGAATTAGATAAATTTTCAAAATAGTATCTTGATTTCAGAAAGAAATTATTCATATTGTCAAGATTATTGTGAAAAGGCTATTTTTCATTATGCCCTACACAGAAAAGTAGTAAGAATAATGTTTCTAGTGTAGGAGTTGATTATCACTATATTTGTTTTACAGTACTAGGGCAGCAGTATTTCTTTGACATACATTCCTAAACACTGTTTTCAGAAACTGCTTCAGAGTAGCTTTGGAAGTGTCTGAGACTACTTATCTTGGGTTTACTGTATAAATTGCTTTGAAGCTGTTTCTTAGTTATTTTGGCAAAGGCTGATAGAGATGTTTTATAGGGCTAGGATTGAGCCTGATGATACTGTTTCTTAAATTTTACCATTGTCTTTTGTTTGGGGAGATGGTGAGGAGGTTAGGCAGAGATTTTTGTTGGTCACAGATCAGTGAACACAGCCTGTATCTCTTTTCCTTGGGTTTATAATGGAAATACAGTATGCCTTTCTATCAGCTGAGGAGTCTTGCTGTGAAGCACTATTGAGTTTGTCATTTTATTACTTAAAGATTTGATGTGGAAAAGGAATGTTCTAAAATTGATGAAGACTGTGAAGAAAGTAACTCAAAAGCAAGATTCTTCAGTAGGCCAAGTCCACCTGTAATTGAAAAGAAAATCGACACAACTGGTAATGTCTTAGAAACATAATTTTTCTTTAGTTGTAATACTGTGTTGTAGCACAAATTGAAGAAGTGTATCAAAGTGCCTTTATTTTTCAGCCCCTAAAGATGCTAAAAGTTGTTAGATCATCAAGTGAGCTTGAAGCCATGTTTGAAAAAAATTTAGTCTTGCTTAATAAGCAGTAAGAATGTTTATGTTGTGGTTAGTTGAGAGCACTAGGTAAAGAAGTAAAGCATACATATGGCATTATAAATGAATGGTAGAGGTTAGCCAGCTGCTTTTTCCTTGCACTCTGAATTGTATCAGAGTGCCTATCAGAAGAATTTAATGTTTTATTACAGAAAATAAAATTCAAATTTGTCTTTTAGTAAGCCATTTGCTTTTTAAAAAAATGCAGACTGTGAGATTCAAAGTATTTTGTCTGACTGTTTTGAGTACATTTGTGCAAGTTGTTGTTGTGTAGAAATATTTTTTGCTAGGAATGACAAAGAGAGAGAAAATTTTTATTGCTACTCGTGAAAAAGAAAAGGGCAATGAAGCCTTTGCCATTGGTGATTATATGGAGGCAGTGACATATTACACTCGGTGAGTAAATACTATTGTGTTCTTTTCTTTTAATGACTCTTACTCGTGAATGTTGTTTTTAGACCAACATAATTGAAGCAACTTCTTATTGAAGCAGCTAGTGACAATTAGATTATTTTCAAAAGGGCAAAAAGATTTGACAGAAGAATATTTAAAGCACTGATGCATCCTGATATTAATTTTTATTTATCGGGAAGAGGAGGGGCTAGATAGGGATGGAATACAATCTGCAGGTGTCACAAACTTTTTCAGATTTTTCAAACCACTGAGATTCAAGGGCATGTTTACAAAAATAAAAGGATAAGCAGAGTGCTGAGAAACTAAATTAATTACAAAGGTAATTTAACTCTGTGCTTTGAAATGGTAAGGACTTAAAAAACCCTAGAAATCAGAAGTGTCAAAGCGGTCATTTAGAAATTTAGAGTACTTGGGAATCTTGGGGTATTAATTACCAGTGTAAATGGAGGGTAATGCTATGACACTACTGTGAGATGAAACACGAAGATAATTCATGAGCTATGATATAGGGGGATAACCTTGAAAAAAAGTATGAGATTGTTAATGCATTTGTGGTCAGTGCAGATAAGTATGGAGAAAACAATGAATAGAAATAGTGTGGAGCAGCAATAAAATAAATATTTAAGAGATTTATATTTAGGAAGTATCATTCATATTGTCACTGAAAGAGGCAGGGTTATGAAAATGTATCTGGAGTTTGCTGATATAGATAGATTGATAGAAAGATATGTATATATGTGCGTGTCTCTGTGTGTGTGTGCACACTTGTAATGATATTCATAGAGCACAAGCTGCTTAACTGAGGCATTTCATGTGTGGTGGAGTTTTTTTTCTGTTCTTGACTTAGAGCCTTAATATCTTTCTTGTTTTGTTTGTTTTTTTTACACAAACATAAAAAAAAGTCTGTAGCTGTATTTCATATACAATAAATAAAATACAAATACATAATATAAAAGTAAGTAAAAATGGCTGATTTTGTAACATAAATAAGGCACTAATTACTAAGGATAGGCAGAATCCTTTCTAATGGAGAGTTTTTTTCATTTTTGACCCTCATGAGGCATTGTATGCCTTCTGAAATGTATGATATTGACATCGTGCTATTCTAACGGGTCGCTTTTCTAATCTGAAATCTCCTATTTTTTTAGAGTTACAAATATTTAAGTAAAACATTTTGGAGTGAATTGTTAATAATCTGAAGGGGTTATCTGTATATGGCTAGAATGGAAAACGTAGAGTCTGACCTCTTATTCTTACCCATTGGCTTTCTTGACTGGCTTGTTAGTCTCTTGCCTGTTCCAAGATGAACCTTCACACATTTAATCATGCTTAGACTGGAATGCATCTCCTCTTCTTCCTCACTCATCTAGCCTTTCTAAAGAGCATGCACAGATTATCCCACCACATCTGTTGCAATCCCCATATCCACTGGGATCATAGCTGCATAGACCTTTTATTCTTTTTTTTGTTTCCCATGCGCGGTGCGTTTGCGGACAAGCATTTGAGATTGCTCTTCAACCATGTTTTTTTCACAACAAAAATGTGAATCTGTTGCAGTGTGCTGTCCCCCTGGCACTTCCATTGCTACTCTTCCCAGTGACCACAGTTCAGGGTCGTCCTTGCAACATCAGCAAGGTTGTTGGTGAAGATTCCCTTACTCCATTTCGTTGTGTGCGTCCTAGCTGTCCTTATTCCTCAGAGATGATCCTGTTGTTACAGAAGCTAAAGCCTACCTACAATACCAGCCCTGCAGCCAGACACTGACCTGGACAACTCATCCACTGCTACCCGAGTCTTTCCATTTTACAAGCAAGAGCAAGGAGAATCCTATGTGTTCCCCAACACCACCATGCTCTTCATCATAACCCCCAGAGCTGTGTAGTTACTCTTCATACTCTCAAAGGTTTCATTTGGCAGTTTTGTTGGAGTCTACTTGGATGGCAGGAAGAGGTAGTAGTCTAAGTGACAGATGAGCCGTGGCATCTTCTCTGCAACGTCTCAGGTCTGAGCCCTGGCAAGCAACAGGCCTCTGAAGACAGTAAATCTAGTTGGTGGATGGCTGCCTGTGGTCTCACAGGAGGGAGCCTCTAACCACTACTGTGGTTAGAACACCAGTATTAATATTGCTGTACTACTGTTATCAGCTTCCAGTAGTGAAGTATTTTTAGATTCAGGTTTTCTAGCTATGAGTCTAATGTGGTCAATATTCCCTTTCTTTTAGGAGTTTATCAGTAATACCGACTGCAGCTGTGTATAATAACAAAGCTCAAGCAGAAATCAAACTTCAGGACTGGGACAGTGCTTTGCAGGATTGTGAGATGGTACTAGATATGGAACCCGGCAACATAAAAGGTAAAGTAGAAAGTAAAATTGCTCTTTAATGTATTCTTTTCTCTAGCAAATAAAATGATACATGTTGTTAGTTGACTTAACTGAGCTTCAGCTCAGGTCAAAGTACGCATAAGGAAACAGCATAGCTCCCCAAAGCAATTTTAACAGTTCTTCGGGGATTAGCGAAGTTTTATGGAGTTCATCCTGTTGATCTGTAATGGGAATTCTTACATGGCAGCATGTTTTGCATATGATAACTACAAGCCCTCCTGTATTCACGCAGTGCAGTGTTTCCATAATACCCACACTGAATTATAAATTACTTAAAAGTGACATGAAGACAAGTAAAGTTGCCGATTTATTCCTTTCTGAAGTTAAGAACTTAAATGCAGCTAACTGTATTTGCATGGGTGGAGGGGGAAAATTTGAAAACTATGAAAAGGTACTTCATGCACAATTCATGATTGCTGCCTCAAAAGTTGTTATGTGAAATTGCATCATGAAAAATTATCAAGAGAACAGTTATTACTAATATAGAAGTAAGTGCAGATTTTTAAAAACCACATGACTACACTTAATATGTCTAGAAAAAATAGTGTACTTTTATTCACTTTTTACTTCAAATACATAAATAATACACTTCATTCCTTTGTAGCTTTGATGCGCCGTGCCACTGTACACAGTCGTCTGCAGAATTACCAGACAGCTATAGAGGATCTGAATAAAGTGTTGTCTGTTGAACCAGAAAACTCTATAGCTAAGGTAAAGATCAGTGAGTTGAGTGTGGCTAGAAGGAGATTGTATGCAACTGTAGCATAAGGGGAGTACAGTTTATGTTGTTTGATTTAACTCTTGAGTTTTGAGGACACACTCGATCTGCTGTGCCATTGATCAGTTTCCCAAGACCACATGTGGTGGAAATTAGATACTTGAATGTGGCCAGATCTTCTTTTCAGGACTTGATTGTGAGGAAAAGTCTTCTCTATTAATGTAGTTTAGGTGACTAAAACATTTTCTGCTGAACGTGCTTGCGGTATTAGTGTCTTGCTGATCAAAGCTATTTGGAAGTTTCTCTTGAAAAGATCCATTGGGATAGGTGCATTTAAGTTTGAATACATAATGAAAAGAAAAATTCAACAGAGATGCCAAGCTTTTGCTGTTATAATGGTAAAGTTAACCCAAAAGGAGAGGAGCTGGTTTCTGTCCTCGCTTCAGCGTGGTGTTATCAATACTCACTTCTCATGTCCCCAAGGTAGAATGAAAAACTTCTCATACCTTCTGATAAATCTGGACCCTTCATAACCCGTTTTGGATCAAAGAAAGCCAGATGCTTTCTTTGAAAATGAAGGTCAGGAGGTGATCCTTGTACTACTATTACTTCAGCTGTTTAGGAGAGGACTGGTTTGTGTCCTTTCATTGGTAACTTAGGGGTGTTTTGCAGGTTAGAACAGCCCTTGCATTTGGACTCTCCATGTCCTGAGAATCTTCAGTACTGGGCAGTTTTGATAGTAAACTGCTCGCTGTATGTTAATTATGAGTCCATCATACTTACTACTACCCTCCCGATTTTTTTACATATGGCTTCTGGATGCTCTGCAATTGTCTCACCCTCTGAATTCTGTCCAGCTCTTGTTGGTGGCATCTCATAAGCTGCTAGCAGCTTGCTGATGGCTGCTTCTTTCCATGGAGTTACTTGATCACCGCTATTGCATGAACCAGTGAAAGTGGTACAAGCCTCTTGTGTCAAATTCACCACATACAGCATTTATCCCTTTTAGGGTGTTCCTGGAGCTAAGTTCCTGTCCAGAATAGTTCCTGAGTTTCACAGCAGCCAAGGAATTACACGAGTTTAGATTTGAGTTCTAAAAGCGATTTTGGTCTTTTCACTAAGACAACTGTTGCAGAGTTTGTTGTCATCACAAACTCACAAGCTATTTAGTGATTCCGTCTTATAAGCAGAAAAAGAAAAGACCAAAATCTTTTGTAAGATGTATCAAATGATTTGATAACAAGATGTATCAAATAGGCTGTGCTGAGACTTCTCATAATCCCAGATATAAGCAGTCATTCATTTTGAGTATACTCTTCCATTAGTTGCTTTGCTGAGCAGTGCTTTTGTAGCTGAAAGCAGATGTCTGTACTTTGTCCTTATCCATGCCAGCTATTATGCCTTGGCTGGCACATCTAGAAGTGGCAAGTGCCTGGCAGGGCATTTTTGCAAGTTTCTCATTGCTTGGAGGATCCTCAAAACCCTCTTGAGCTAAATATGAATGAATGGAACATAGGCATTGTGCATGTTTATATGCAGAATCACTAATATAAAAGTGAATTGGTTGTCAGTAACTGGAATTCTTCAAGGTACTTTGTCCATGTGAATCTTTGCTTGATCCTGTTCTTACCTTTTTCTTGAGATGGGAAGTACTGAGATGGCACTTCCTTGCACAGCATGGAATTAGGTTCAGAATAGCACATAATGTTGGGTGTGTCTTACTCTGCTCTGACAGTGTAAAGTGGTTTAGTGGTTTATGGGTTACAGTGAGAGTGCTGGGTTAACAGTTGGACTTGATCTTAAAGGTCTCTTCCAACCTCGATGATTCCAAGTGCAGTTAAAGGGTGTTTTTTGAGTAATGGAAAAAAGTTTTGGAATGAGAAACTGTTTGATCATCTAATTGCAGCTCTTACAAGAGTAGCAAACCTTATCATTGTTCAACAATGTCTTTCTGCTGCACAGTTAAGAGACTATTGTCTCTTGGTTCTAGTTCTCTCAGTTATATTTTTCCATCAGATGTCCATCTGACATCAGATTCTCCATAGCATAAATTTTGATTCTGATTTTAGGCTTTTTTGGAGATTCTCTAGAGAGCCTGTTTTCCACATCTCTTCTTAGAAGACCATGCCAGATCTCACAATTGTAAATCTGCGTTTTTTCCTTTCAATTTAATTTTTTTTTTTGCTTAAGCAGTGCATTCAAGAAAAGTATTTATTTATTTATGTGATATCTTGACACAAAGATGTGAAGATATCTTGTGTCTATCTCTTGTGAGAGAGATGGAAATTGACCATTAATCTTGGTTTGATGCTGACTCTTGGAAAATTCACATTTATTTACCCTCTTTTTATATTGGCAACATTTATCTTGATAGTTCTTCAGGATCTTACATGGATTATTTAACAGAACGTATTTGCTGTACATAAATTGCAATTTATATGCATAATAAAAAAGGCTTCTGTTATTGCTGGTTTTTTTCTCTGTTATAGGAAAGTCTGCTCGAGATTGAAGAGAAACTGAAAGGTTTAAAGCCTGTATCTGAGCCTCAAGGCAAAGGAAAAAGAATACTTATTGAAGAGCTAGAGGATTCAGAAAGTGTTGAAGAAAGAGGGGAGAACACAGAAGGATGTGAAAGATGTGGTGGAGATAAAAGTAATGTCATATCATTTCCTATTTTATTTAAGCCTGAGGAAAAAAATTGTTGTCTTTGAGATTGTAATGTTTATTCACACAATTCATCCATATTTTCTTGCAAAATTTTTCCTGTTTGAAGACTAAAATTACATTGACTACTTAAAGTAGATCTGAGTGTGAAATCTAGAATCCAGTTTTATTACACATCTGTGTAATTCTTTATAGAATGGGCATAACAGAGACAAATGGAAAACATTGCTATTAATCACCTACTTCCTTGTGCCCTGTGTAATTTTACACCTGTCCTTTGATGTGGACCCAGTTAAAAATTTCTTCTGGTGTTACGGAACATTTTGTGTTCCCGAGATCTTTCTCTCACACAGCTTTCCTGCCTTCCCACCAACACATTTTTTTTCTGCATCTTTCTTCCCATGCTTGCATCAAAGGGTGTAAAAATGATTAAGTGTAATTTGTCAACATATGTAATTTTTGTTGTCGTTTGTTTTGGAAATTATTTTTTTTTTAATTGTAGGAGGTCAGCTCTGTGCTCTGAAAGTTTGTATTAGAGGTAAACAACATGTAATTCTCGTACTGTATGTAGTTTACAAGCAGCTGAAGTGTATCTCTCATTCCTGGATTAGTATGTGACTAACTGCAAGGCTGCTGGGATGAAGCCACTGGCATAATCAGAATCCATGGCTTGCAGGAGGAAGTGAGGCAGCAGGGGCTAAGAAGGCTTCCTTTGGCAGGTTGCTGTTAGATTCAGCTGCATGGCTGGCCTCCAGCCTGCAACAGGATAACATTCCTAGGCTGATTTCACCCTTCTCCTTTCTGTTGGTTCTTTAAGGTATCGTGGCATGACGGCTGTGGCTTTTTATGTTTTGTGTGTTTTATCTTGAAACTAAATCGGTCCGTGGGTTTTGCAGCTTAATCGTGAATGTTGGACTGTACACGTGTGATATAATAATGCATTATTGGCACACAAGATTAGGGAAAATACATTTTTCCAAATCACTTGGTGTCTACCAAATCTCCTTAGCTAAAACCTTGGAAGAAAGGGTGTATCATGTCCCTGGCCTTAGATGTCAGTTAATTTGGGGTTGTTTTCTATGGTGAGCATTCAGATGACTATGTGCCTTCTAGCTCCATAGGAAGACTTCCATTCTGTTGATGAAAGGTTAGGCTTTTAAACATAGGGAAGATTGTCAACTGATGCCAATGGCATATGTGTTCCTGTGATATACATAAGTACTTCTGAGATTTAAGTGGCAAGCATTTTCATAGATTACTCTGTGTTTTTTTGTACAAATGGAAACAAATATGAATTCAGTTCAGTTAATGAATAAAAACATTCTGTCAACCTAACAGCAATAAGTAGACTAAACACGTAGTCCTGTAGTCACAGGCAGTCCAGTAGTCCATGTAGTCCAGTCGTGTAGTCAAGTTTATTTCACGTTCTAGTTGGTAAGCCTAATGCATTCCTACTAAACTTACAATTTAGAGACTGGGGAAAAAGAATCAGAATATGTTTTGTTTTCTTTATCTCTGAAGAGTTGATTTCTGAATTTTGAACAAAACAGTCTAAATAGAGTGTAGTCTCTCTTCATCTTCCATTTAACTGAAAGCAAAAGTAGATAGAACCCTTTCTGTACAATAGAAATGGAAAACTGCTGGCATCCTAGAGACTATAGAAACTGGTATTCTGGCGCTGTAAAACCTAAATATCATGTATGTACTTGACAAAGCACCTGGTATTTTGACATGTTCTAGAAGTTATAACCTCAAGTGATAAATACAGTTTAAAGATAAGTTGATATGTTTTAAATATCCCCTTTTAATTAAGGAAAATTTGTTGAGTTGTTTGTATTTACTTGATCTATTGCAATATTAAAGGATATTATATATTACATAATATTAAACAATCCCCAAACTTCAAATATTCCTGTTAGAGTATTCAGTGAGGGTTTTTTTTAGTTTTATGACGGTCCTTCCATTTTAAGTTTGTTATTTTAGTAATAACATAAATTAAAATTCTTTCTAGTGTGTATTTGTTGTCGTTCTGGTCAAAATTCTGTCCATACTTTTCAGTACCTTTCTCTAAATTCTCCTTGGAATTTTTAATGTGTCTTGACTTTTTTTTCCTTAAGAAAAGTTCAGAAGTGTTGGTATTTTTTTTAGCCCAGAATACTGCTTTCATGAATACATTTCTCTGTAGAGACCAATACAGGAACATTGTTTTTAAACACTGAAACTAAAAGACAGCAAGAATTATAGTTGAGAAGCATAGCTGTACAACTTTTTGCATGTTGTTTACTCAGACCTGAAGTATTTAACCAATTAGCATTACCCAGCAGCTAAACAAGGTAGCTATCAGTATTCCTATTGTCAGGGGCACTCCAGACTCCAAATGTTTCCTGTTTAATCCAGGACTGGATCTGTGCACTTCATCTTTAGGAAATTTCCTCCTGTATTCAGGAAGTGATGTTCACATTAATAACATTCACATCACGTATTATGTGCCTGCCTTGCTTTTTCTTTGTGTCTAGAAGTTGGGATGCTCTTTGAGCTGTTTTTTAAAAGCTCGTCCTATCGCCTGTTCATCTGTGATATTTAATTTTTTTTTCTGTTTTGGCGTATGTACAATGAAAGCATTTTAGCATCTATTTTAAGGAAGTTGTTAATATACTGCTGACGTCATTCATCTGCCCAGCATGCCTTTTACCACCATTCTCCCCAGCAAATAGACTTTAAACCTTTTGGGCATATTTGGCACCACCAATTGGATGAGTGGGTGGATGTCTCAAATATAAATAATTTTAATTTTTACACAAATGTCTGTGTGGGTAGATTTAGCCTATCATTGTTCCCACTGTGGAATATGAACTTACTATTAAACGTGGTTATTTCAGAACAGGGACCGCAGCTAGGTAGGCGGCACTGGAGGATCTGTTGTTTCTACAAATCTTAGCTTTCCCATCCTGTTCAGTTGGAGTTCAGTAACGTTTTGTGTGTTTTAAAAAAATTATTTCTTTCATTTGGAACCATCTGGAGTTCATCCATATTGAGTCAGCTTCAGATGTTTAGTTAAAGTCAATTGAAAGTATCACTCCAATATATGAAAAAATTTTGTTGGACAGATAAATACATCAAGGGAAGGGGAAGACAGCACCTTAATAGTGCCAAAAGACAGCGTTGTCCTGTGACTAGTAGTCTCAAGAGTCAGGCTCTGCAGAAATCTGTGTTTGAATACTGCGGTGCTAATCTGGTAGGAATTCAGCAAAATAAGGAAGATAGAGATGTTATTATCTAATATCGTTATTCTATGATTTTTCATAAATAAATTTGTAATAAAAGTGGAAGTTGAATGATCACAAGTATGCATAAAAGGGTTTTTGACATGTCTAAATGAAATCTTCTCGAGAAGGATTTATAAGTTTTTATCCCGCCTATTCTATGTTATATTTGAGGAGAGTTTTCTATAACGTTACTGGTTTGTTCTCTTGTGATCTAATTTTGACATGCAAGCATTTTGATTCGGTCATGGAAAATCGAAGTGTCCGTGTTGTACTAGGCGGTATTTAAAGAGTTAATTTCAAGGTGAGCCCTGTACCATTCTGACACCGCAGGACAGGGGTTCCCTTGTGCCGAAGGAGAAATGAGGTTTCACAGTAATCCCTTCTCAGTTGCAATTGCAAGTTATTTGTAAGTAGGAATTCTTCTGTGTCCGTAGCAGTGTTTAGTGAGGCAGATAAGCCCCCCTAGCGTTAGGATGCCGCAGGCTTTGGTCGGTGTCGCTGCGCAGCACCCCCCTGTCGCGGCAGGCCGATAGTTTGCTCTGATGATGCGGCTCTAACCCGGCTCATTAACGCCCTTGCAGCCTCCGCCGCGGCAGCGGCAGCGCGGGCGGCAGCCGGAGAGCCCGCGATGGGGAACGCGCACAGAAAGTCCCACGGCAAGGGCGGCAGCAAGGCGCAGGACAGAGACGCGCACAAGCAGAAGGACTCCGATGAGAGCGGATTAAAAAAAGGCGCGTCAGGGAAGAAATCAGGAAAGCATTTGTCAGACCATGAAGGTGAAGTTAATGGCTTTTTACGTAGTGATGAGAAGAGTGAAAGCCCCGAAGCTGAAGAGATCTCCAAATCGCATAGAGAAGGGTCTCAGTCGCCTGGCGGTGGCAGTTCCACTTCACTTCCTCCTACTGCAGCAAAACTAAAAAGTGAAGGAAACGAGTTATTTAAGAGCGGGCAGTTTGGAGAAGCTGTGCTCAAATACTCGGAAGCAATTGATTATGTCATTGGTCTAGGTGAGTATAATACCTTATCCTTAAATCTAGAACTGTTTAGATGATTTAAAGGAACCACAAGTGAACAAATTTAGCCTGCCCCTGGATTTTTGACAGGAGTTACTGTGCAGTAAATCTTCTGTCATTTCAGTAGACAGCAATTCACATGACAGAAAACACAGGACAGTGAGTGAAATAATGTTTTAATTTTCTTGGGGTAGAGCTGTTGGCATTTATTAATGTTTGAATACTTACATATTTTAGACGACGTGATAAAAGAAGACTTTACTGCTTTGCATTGTCAGCAAACTGCATCGCTGCAGTGCAACTTGGGAGTATGCGAGTCTTTAATTCTTGAATGTAATTTCAGTAATACGACTTGATTTTAATTGTAACTTCTTTTAGGAGAGCAAAGTCCAGACGATTTAAGTATCCTGTACTCAAACAGAGCAGCATGTTACCTCAAAGAAGGGAACTGCAGTGACTGCATTCAGGATTGTAACAGGTGAATTGAAACCTCCTCCCATGTAGAACAAGAACGTTCCTGGTGATGATTAAACATTTTAACTGATATATCGCTAGTGCTGTTTGACTCAGACCAGTATCAATAAAGTCTGATTCCCTGTCTAAATGACAGATACCTTTGTTACGTAAACAATCACATGGAAACTAGGAAAGGAATAACCTTTAACTTACTGTCTTACTGTGTTAAGGGCAGTGTTTAAGCTTATTGTGTACACAGAAATGCATAGCAGGATTAAAATTTTTAATATAAAAGCAGATTTACAATGGTGTTCTGCAGTAATGTATATGTAAAAGCTTTGTTAAGATGCTTATCACGGTGTTGGAAATTGCTACTGAGCACACACGTATGGTGTGTGTTCTCTGTGTTTGGTTTGTTGTTTTGGTTTGGGGTTTTTTGATATATACTTGACATAGTTATAAACAGTAATTACAGCTGTTAAGGAATTGAACTAAAATCCTTTCTGTTTATTGTGGCTTTTAAGGATACAGGAGTTAGAGAAGATCAGACACCTTCAGTAACTTCCAAACACCGTGTCCCACTGAATTTTTACTGTATTTTTGATGTTTTGAGTTTTTTTAATATTTCCATAGATTGAGTTTGTAATGCTGAGACTTAAGGTGTAAAAAAGTATCTTAAAAGAATTGGAAATCCTATTAATTAATCAGTTGAGTTTTTTGTACAGCAGAACTCAATTGTTAAAAAAGCCCTCCAAAGCTAAAAATAAAATATGCATGTACCTCTGTAGTACAAAGGTACAAACCATTTAACTTACTGTATACATTCTGCCTGACAGACTAAGTTCTCTAAAAAAAATGACTCGTTAGCAGTATTTTGTTAAAATAGATGCAGGATCACAGACAGCTGGCCAAGATAGCGTATTTAAGAGCCATCACATTTTTCTATTCAGGAAGTGTGACGTATGCAAGACTTCAGCTGAAATCAGTAATACAAAGTTTTTAGGTTTTGTATTCTTACCAATTAGAAGCTTTTTTTTCTTGCTGCTTAATGATAGTGTCCTTAATGTCATGCATATTTCCTGGATGCACAAGGACCCGTGATGCTTAGTGGTAGAAATAATACAGAGGTAGAAATAATTTAGAGACTGGGAGGCAGAACTGCAAACCTCAAACACACGTAAATTAGGCAATGTCAAATAAATCTTCAGTAGGCAACACAATATAATAGATGATCAACAAATAGGTTACTTGATTTCAGAGTAAAAAATGATGTAGGGTTATATTAGGAGAAGCTTTCTCCTCATGAACAGTGCTTGGCATTGCGAGAGGTTGCCCAGAGATGCCGGGCAGAGATTCCCTTGGAGGTTTTCAAGGCCCAGCTGTGTCAAGCCCCGAGCAACCTTGTCTGATCTTGGAGCTGACCATACCTGTAGAAGAAAGTTGGAACATCTCAGTCTGGATCGCTTTATGACTTCATGAAATCAAATTGTCTAGACTCGCCTTAATTTCACTGTTTCAGAAGTTTCTCTCTCTTCGACAAGAATCATTGAAAAAAAGGTAGTCGTTGAGAAATAAAGCCTTTGTGGACTGCTTCATATTGCTGGAAAAGTGCATGGTGTTTGGAAGGAGTTCCGATTGCCCATGGTTATCTCAGTGTTGACCAGGCAGACAGAAGTGTAAACAGACAAAAGACAGGCAAAAACCTGAAGTCCAAAGAAGGACAGGTGTATATTCATGTCCTACTCAATGGGGTTTTTAAGTGCATACTTTGATTTAAGGAAGAAGAACTGAAAGTCATGTAAGCAGAAGCACCATGTACTTGAAATCCTTGTAGATCTAGGCATGACTTAAGAAAAACAGCTTTTGCTCTTAAGCCGGTACCATTACATTAATCATATCTTGGTGATGAGAGCAGTTTTCCAGATGGAAGATGGGGCTCTGAGTAGAGTAAGCTGTAGTAAAAGCACTAACAATTTCAAAACTGGGTGTAATTTAGAGTGTTAATATGAACCACTTGGACCCATTTTCCTTAGTTACTTTACTTGAAGTACCATCTGAAATCACAGAGTTACATGTAGTTGTGTATATTATAAAATAGTTTTATTATTCTTATTTCAGTTACTCTTTTTCAATCCTGCATTTTTCTTTGTTTTCTCCAGAGCTCTGGAGCTTCAGCCATTTTCCCTTAAGCCTCTTCTCCGCCGAGCAATGGCAAATGAGTCAATGGAGCGGTATCGACAGGCATACATTGATTATAAAACAGTCTTACAAATAGACAGCAGCATCCAAGCAGCAAATGATAGTGCTAACAGGTAACTCCACACAGAAATTTTCTGCTAACAGTCAAAATAGAAAAGTAGAATTCAAATTTGTTTGTTTTATGTGCTCCCTCTATTCTGTACCCTCAGAGTTGTTGCACATCTAGTACCTTATAGCTAGAGGATCGGCTGTTCATTTAGTTGTTTTCCCATAATTTCAGTTTTCCTCTCCTAGCAGTGAGTCCCTTTTCTGTTTTCCAAAAATGTAATATTGTAAATATTTTAAGGTTGGATTTTTTTTTTTTTTTACTGGTGCTTCTACTTGTTCTCTTTCCTGACTTCTATTTTGTACTATATAAAGTAATACTTTAAGGTCCATGCCTTTTCTCTGGCATCCCATTTCCTTTTCATATTAACAGTCTTTCTGTGGCAGTTGGATATTTATGTTAAGTGTGAATCCTTCTGCATGCTGCAGTTGTGGAAATACTGAAGTAGCTTGATATAGTGGTTGGCTACAAAGCTTAGAGGTGTAAAAAATATAATTTAATATTATTTTCAAGTATTAATACTTTAAACATTAATTCTTGCTGCCAAGAGAGATGTTTGATTTTCTCTAATTATATTTTAGTAGTATAAAGTTGAAAACAGAACAGCCATTAATCACTGAGCAGGAACCCACATGTGTGTGACTTTTACAATGGAATCTAGTACAGTTTTTTTCTTCTTAAGGCAAGACCATAAGCATTTGCATTATTCATTAAAAAGTCCATAATATCTCTCTTTACATTCTGCTTATTTGACCAGAGGAAATTGTGACACTTCATCATCTCTTAGAAGTCCTATTTTTTTTGATAACACAACAAATTGTTGGTGATCTTCTGTATCTGTGGTGATAATAGAGCACTTGGATTGGTGGAATAACTGCTTTTCCTGCTACCTCTGTAATTACTACACTTTTAAAAAATCTCATTGGCTTATTTTATCTGCAGATGATAACTCTTTTCATATTTCTCCTTGACTTGGAACTTGCTTAGTAATAAGCTTATTTCCCTTTTCCCCTTAACACTCTTCCTTTTCTCCTCTCTAGGCCTTCCTTATGTTTTTAGCTTCACTGCTCATTACTCTTTCCTCCCTGGCAACCCATCACCTTATTTCAGCTGCTTCTTCCTTCTTCTCTTCTGCTGGTAATTCATTTTTGCTTGCAAATTATTAGTTTCTAAACCATAGACCTCCTGCATAATTGAACTTTAACTATATTTTTTAAAAAATATTTTATCATTTGTAAATTTAGCTGAAATTGTTTACTGAAGCATTCATTTTCATTTCCAAAGTAAAAGACCTTTCTAAAAACAAATTTTAAGAAAACATTACTGCCTTTTAATTTAAAGGGACAACCCCACATGTAATTTTTTGGGGGTTTTATTTTTGGGGTTTTTTCTTAATATTAGGAAGATCCAGTCTTAACAACCTTCTTTTATTGGAGAATTTTTTGGGTTTAATTTTCTGTGGGAAGTTGGATAGTGATGCTGTAGGATGCTGACAGGAAAAACTCATCATCCTACTTGTGTCTGAGGGTGGTTTTGATAAACCATGTCGAAGCTTGTCTCTCTGTGTTTACATAGCTAAGCAGACTTTCCAAAAACCTTAGAATCAATTGTGCATTTTTAATACTCATGTAAAAGACAAAAAAAATTTAATATCAAGCCTTTACCTGATCATTATCCAATCGAAAGGAAATAATTAAGAGTTTAAGTACATAACGCAGACAAGTATATACAGTTATCTGACTGTTTATCATGTTGATTAGATGATGTTAAACTCTGTCTTTTCCTGGTTCCTGAGGTGATTTTTTTAGATAAACTAGGACTGTCTCTTTTAATGGTGTGTGCCAAATAACTGGAAATTGCATTTCAAGCATGCTTTTAATTAGTGGCATTTTCCTAGCTTTGTGAACATCCATGGATTTCCTACTTTGTGTATTTTAATTTCCTCTTGAGTGTTTCATTATTTGCTTTTCTCTGTTAGAAATACAGAAGCTCTAATGTGTGGGAATATATTTATGCATTTTCTCTTACTAAATTGAAGTTTCATTCCAGTTGTCTCAATTCCTTTAGTGTCAGTGAGCAAATTGCATGAAATGGCTTGGGAGCTGTTTTTAGAAGGTCCCATATGAGTACTGTGCTGCAGAAAGAAATTTGTGATCAGCTCCAGAACTGCAGGATTATGGGGTCGAGTCGGGGTGTTGGTGGTGGGAAATGAGTGTATTTGTCCCAGCTTTTTCATGAGACACCTGTGGTTTTTAAACTAATCATGGCACACAGGTGTGCATTTTTGCAAAAGACTCTGCTTACCTTATGATATTACAAGAAGTCAGTTGATCATCAGATACTGCAGGATTCTTTCTGTGGATTTTGATGAATTGGAGTTTCTTTGTCCAACTTGTTAAGCCCATTATGATAAATGAAAAACCAAATTAAATAGGAAGTCAGTTTGACTCTAGTTTCCTGTAGGATTACTCCATTATTTTCTATGGGAAATATCTAAATGTAGTTAATTGACGTGTTAATATGAAGTGTACTGTTTTGTTGCCTAATAAAACAGCCGGAGTAAATCTTTGGGTTGTTCAGTTTATGATGTTGTGCCACATTTTTTCTTAGCAGTTGAGTTCAGGCTATCATTAAAATCCTAAAGTTTTAGTAAAATCAGAGCAAAGCAGTACTTGGACAAGCCACGTTGTTGGTATGTCCTATAAAATGCTTAGGAATGGTACAGGCAGCAGAGAGCCCCTGCAAGGGCATATGCAGTTAGCACACATTAAAGTAGTCTTTTTGATCACTTAGAAGACAAACAAAGCAACTGCATTATACTATGGAGTGTGATATTCTGTGAATGAAGAAATTTACTTTCAAGTCAAAACCACATGTTTTTCATGCAACACTGTGTAAGACATAAACTCCCTCATTATATAGCTCTAAAAGCAGACTTTGTAGTCTCTATCATTCTTTAAAATATTTTGGTAATTTCTGTTTTACATAAAGGATGTTAGAACTGGTGCTGTTTCCTGTATCAGTTTTTTGATCAGACCATAATGGGAAAAGAATATGGTCTTGAGTGCTCTGACTCTGCTGCCAAAGTATTATACTGATGCTTTTTTTTTGTTAGTAGCTGTTATTCAAATACTTTAAAAGAACAAAAGTAAGTAAGAAAACTCCATTGGGTACCTTATGTTTGTGTTGTTCTTCATGTCACTTTCAAGGTTCTTAATTTTTTTTTTTTGGATGTGTATTCATGTAGTATGTTTGTCACACCTGTGTTAGATGGAAGTGCACCTGATACAAAAATTTCAGTTTTATTTGCTGTAGTATCAATGTGACTTGCTTTGCTACTCAATTCAGAATTTTCCTTTGTTAAAGTACAAATTGGACTTATTACCAGTTGAACTTGATTCTTAAGCCCATTTTGAGATTAGGAGATGTTTATCTCACTCTTATTCTCATAATTGATTTTTTTTTTTTTGAAAACGCTACAAAATTTCAAAGGGAGCCATGAAATCTTAAATGGCTTCACTTACTATGTCTACTTGTGTCTTTCTCCAAAAGAGAAAAAGGTAATGAGAAACTCCCACTTAAATGGATTTTTGGATTGAACCACTCATATATGGAAATAGTTGACATGTATATATGTGTGTTGGTTTAAGAAAGACTAAACAGTCTTCATATATAATTAAAATATTTTTAAATGGGGATTGATTGATACATGTCCGACTATATAACTATAAAACGCAACTTAATGCAGACTACTTTGTGACCTGCATTGCTTTTTTTAGACAGTTGTTGTGGAAGAGGTTTCATTTGACATTTGCAAATTTAAGTATGACATTTTGCCTGAGAATATTGTAATCTACACTTACTAGAGATAACACCTATGAACGGCTGAGAAGAGTAAACAAAATAAATACATGGATTTTTTATCTTAGTATTTCTTTACTGGATGTGGTAGGCAGCATTTAGAGCTTAGTTGCAGAATCACGTCATTGGCTTAAATATTTACAGATCGTGCTGAAGTCAGCTTGTCTTCTAAAGGGCGGCATAATACTCTCAAAAAAATGGAAAAAGCCTAAATCTTAAATGGATGCAATACTGTTGACTGCCATGACGATATTTTTTAAATTAGTCCTAAGGATAATTGTTCAGGTCTGTTTTTTTTTTTTTTTTAAATTAGAATGTTGCATTGTTTAATTTGCTTGTAAGTTATTAAAGCGTGAGTTAAATGTATGAAAAGTCACGTTGGTGGGGCTGTTCTTTTTCAGAATAACGAAGACTTTAATAGATCAGGATGGTCCCAGTTGGAGGGAGAAGCTGCCACCAATTCCAGTTGTTCCAGTTGCTGCTCAGCTACACAGGTGGGATGGAGGAAGCCTCCCTTCAGAGAATAAGCCAAGTACTACAGACGTCAGCAGAGAAGAACAATTGCAGATGAATCGTATGTATAGCTAATGCAAATATACATTCAGAAAAAAATCCTAATTAGAAAATGGAATGCATTTTAACAGTGTCAAAGAAACTGCTTTAGAAAATACTTTTGAGAGACCTTTGTGAAAAGCCAGAGTAGATGACTGTCATTTACATGAGTCAAATATGCTTTGTGGAGCACGGTTATGGTAATTTTTTTAAACCAAGTGACATAGTCTGCAGCATGTAATTTCTAAAGTTATATAAAATCAGCAGAAATACTCATCAGCAAAATGGCAGGATCACCAAACCCCAACTCCTGGCCCTGCGTGGGATACCCCAAGAGTCACACCGTGTGCCTGAGAGCATTGTCCATGTCCAAACCCTTCTTGAACTCTGTCAGCCCTGGTGCTGTGACCACTTCCCTGGGGACTGTTTCAATGCCCAGCCCCTCTCTGGGTGAGGAACCTTTTTGTGATACCCAACCGAAACCTCCTCTTGCTCCGCTTCCTTGAGTCCTGTCACCGGTCGCAAGAGTGAAGAGATCAGTTCCCACCCCTCTGCTTACCCTTGTGAAGATGTTGAAGACCTCAGTGAGGTCTCCCCTCAGTTTCCTCCCAACTGAACAGACCAAGTGACCTCAGCCGCTCCTCACACAACTTCCCCTCCAGACCCTTCACCATGCTCGTGGCCCTCCTTTGGATGCTCTCTAATAGCTTCATATCTTTCTTATGTTGTGGTGCCCAAAACTGCCCCCAGCACTCGATGCGAGGCCACCCCAGTGCAGAGCAGAGCAGGACAATCCCCTCCCTTGCCTGACTGGCGATGCTGTGCCTGATGCCCCTCAGGACACAAGCATCAGTGGTTTCCCTGACGCCATAAATACAGTTATAACACAGTTTTCCCCCAGAAAAACCACCACCCAAACAAACATCCAACTTTGGCAGAAGACATTCAGGAGACATGTTTCAAAGATGTTCTGGACTTGTCTATACATAATCACTGAGTGCTGAACTCTAGGAAACTAATTTCCTTCCTGACTTTTTTTCCCTTCATAGCAGTTTCCATTTCTCTCCTTTGGTAAATAAGGTGAAGGAAGCTCTCTGATTCAGTCGTCAGACATTAAACACTGTTTTTGCAAAGGCTTTAACCGTATGATTCCTTATTCAAGTATCATTTGGTTTCCCTTTGAATTTATTTCAATATAAAGTAGTATTGAAAATAATCTCCCCTCGATTAATACAGGGGTGACTGCAGTTTGTAACTGGGCTGTTGGCCAAATATGTAACAGTGCTGGGGTTATCTGTCTATAATGCATTACTGCGAAACTGAATGTCCTCCGAGTGCTCGGCAGCATTTTGATGCAAAACACGTCTCAGTCTATTCCAAATAGAGCAGGCTTTGTTTAGGCTTTGTTTTTAGAAATATTAAACAACGATTGTGTAACTGTTTTCTTCACTGAAGGCTGACTCTAAGGTTCTGGTTGCCTTCTCAGGCCTCGGCTGCATCAGTGAGACCTGACAATGATAGCCGGTACTGAAAGGCTGCCAGCAGTAATGTTCAGTCAGTAGTTAAACCTTACTGTTGGCTGACACTTTTTTGCAACAACTGTGTGTTTTTCTTTGTGTCTTACAACTTGAGTTATAATTTAGTTGTGTGTTTCATGTAGTCTGTTTTTTCCCCAAGTCTACATGTAGTTTTCTGGCATAGGAAACTGCCATGTTTCTGTAAAAGAACTCAATGAGTTTAATTATTGGTTAAAATTGTTGGTTATATACAGTGTTGAAAACCTGAACCTTGGCAAGGGGCTCTCATTCTTCAGTAAGGTGCAAAAAGTAGATTATTTCATGATGATTTACTTAGCGTTATGTTGCTAATTTTTGTTTGCTCACAACAGAGGCACCCAAATCATCTGCAGCAAATGATGTGGAATTAAGAAGGAAAATCAATTATGGAATAACACAGTATTAATAAAAAAAAATGGAGTTAGGTGTTTTCAGGTTCCTCACTGCATCTTTTATAAATAGTCATTAACAGAATATTACTGGTGTGTTCCTGACTCCATCTGATGTGATGATTTGTTTGTCATTGTCAGTTTAGCATAGTAATTGTGGTAGTTGATTGCAAAGAGAATATTAGATCAAATTATGGCTCCCTTGATGTGATGGTGGAGATCTGGAAGGCCTTGAATCCTGCTGATTAAATCTCCACCATTGTAAAAGCAGGGTCTCAGTGGAGACAGGTAGGTCCTCTCTACCACGCAGAAACTGTGAAAACTTAAAGCCGTCTGTTGCATTCCCGTTATTTTCAGCAGAGGATTTGTGCTGGTGGATGGAGAAGTATTTGTTGAGCCAAATGTGTCTGGTGGTGTGTGCCTTGGTTAGAGCAGCGGGGGAGGCTGGGGACAGGTACGGCCGCGTGCAGACTGACTGAGGGACTCTGGTGCAGGCGCTAATCCTCCGTCTGCACCACAGGTCATTCAGCTTCCCTTAATGAACTGACCTTACGTAACACTGTGATCCTTTTGTGCTGTAGGTGAGGAAGCTATGGAGAAGTTCAAGAGGTTGAAAAATGAAGGGAATGAGTTTGTAAAAATGGGGGAATACGAAGAAGCTGCAAAGAAATACAGTGAGTGCATGAAGTTAAATACTGAGGAATGTACTGTCTACACTAACAGGTAAAGATCCAAAATCTAATGCTGCTTTGTGGGATAACAGTAGTTACATTTTCTCACTGCACATAGAGATTTTGCATCCCTTCATTCATTGTTGTGAAAAAGGGATTTTTTTTTTCCTACTTGGTAAGTGTTTATAATAGCAAAATGGATTTCTTGTAAAACAGCATTTTTCAAGGGGAGGAAGTGTTAATGTCACAGATACATATCTTAAAATCGTCTATAGAAATAGAGTAAGCAGTAGTAGGTGTTATAATTAGCATAGCATTTTGCAGCATTTTTTGAGAATACTGGTGTGATTTGAATTAAAACCTTAACATGCAGTAGCAGTATCTCAGATACAAAGAGTAATAGTTCAGAGAAAATGTACATTCTGAGAAAATAAAAGTAAGAACACAGTCATACATCAGCATCATTTTAAAGGTTGACCTAATTCAGTAGTATAATTCTTTATGCTGTAATCTTATCAGCTTTTACAAACTAAGAAGGATTTGATTAGACCAGTACTTGAATAGGAGAGTTCCAAGTAATAATTAGGTACAGAGAGCAGTGTTGTTTATTTAATCCAGAGCACTTTTTTACCCAGAATGGCTGTTTAAAATCCATATTACATTAACCACTATACCATCGTATTATGCTAACATAGGCTCTGCTTTTAAAATACTTGCATATCTGCTTAACTTCAAGCATTAGTCATACTTGAATTTTGACTTTTCTTGCAGGAATTGGCCTTCTCCAGTGATGTTCTTGATAGTTAATGGTTTTATGTACTTTAAAAAAAATCCATTGAGACTGAATTGTGTGAAGTATTGTAATTAACATTTGCAAGTCAGATAATGTTAGCACTAGAGCACTGCAGAATTTACTTATATTGCAGTATATTCTGTTTTTCTGTGTTAGAGCTCTCTGTTACTTGAAACTGTATAAATATGAAGAGGCTAAGCAGGATTGTGATCATGTTCTTCATATAGAAGATTCTAATATTAAAGCTTTTTATAGAAGAGCGCTAGCGTACAAAGGATTACAGGTGAGGAAAAAGAACATGGCAGGTATTCTTAAGCACTTCTAAACTTGCTTATCCTCTTCAAAGGCAATGAGGTAGTTGCTGTCAATGGGTGAATACAAAGTACTCAGTGTGATGATTTATTACTTTGTAGAGCATTAGGCATACATAAAACATTATCTAAATATTTTTGCTACATAAAAACCTGCATGTTGATGTAATAATTTGAGAAAATACAAGAATATTGTAATAAATAAGGTTTGACTGGAGATTGATTAAGGAAGTTTCAAATCTGTTCTAATGTTCTAGTATTCTCCTTCTGGGTATCCCGATCTGTTTTATCTGTCAAGGAGTTTACTCCAACTTTGCTGATGACAAATGGATTCTCTCCAAGTCTGTCTTCATCTGTCCAAACTAAAATCTCAAGCTGTCTTGGCATCTGCTCATGTTTAAGTGCCTCACATATTAAACCAGGGTTTTAATTATCGTTGTTTTCTCTCTCCCCCAAATGCATTACAACCCTTTGTCCAGTACTGTACTTTGTTACTCTGTGGCAGTGTCAATACTCAACTTTTTCCTTTCCAGTTGCACGGTGGTGGTGTCTCTACAGTGCTCGTCTTACATACAGGTTTTAGAGTATCCTTTTACCTGATCATCAAAAATGCAGACACATTGTTCACATTCATCCTGAATGTGACTTCAAATCTCACGTTCCATCATTCGAACCGTGCCGTTCTGTTTGTCCCTCCCTCTGGTGGTTCCCCATCTTCAGTGATGTTAAATTAGCCTTTAACCCTCCATAATTCTCCCATAGCAATCCTTGCTCTACCCATCAGCTCTTACTTGGTGTTGAATTATCAGCTTCTTGCTTCTGTAGGCTCGTGGCAGCTCTCGTCACCTGCTTTGCATTAAATTCCCGAGTGTCTTTAAACAAGCATCTGAAGTGCTTTCTTCCATGCTGCAGGAGTGGACTGGAGGTCCACCGAGTTTCATCATCGTCCTTCAAATGAATGGACACTTACCTCAGACCTCCATTATGTTTGATGCCTTAACAACAAACTACCTGATGGTGTCTCAGCTTACAAATCACCTGAGAACCTGTTTCTGCTTAGCAGCATATACCAGCCTATTCTCATCCCATGTTATAATTCCAAATGCAAGTCCTAGGAATGTGATCCATTTGTTCCTCTGTTGCAGCAGCTATGAAATTTTGAAAGTGTGAAAAGTCGAAAAGTCCTAATTTCGTGTAGTGGTTTTTCTGTAACTGTGCTAAGCTGCCTGGTATTAATCACCTCTAACCTTATGTTGTTGACCTTAATAAAAAGTCAGTATAAATATGAGTACATAGTGCTTCTACTAGAGAGAAAAAAAGGGTATTACCCATTCACACTCGTGAAGAGGGTCGATAATTGGAGAAATAACTTGTGCTTTTTTGCATATCCTAGAAAAAAAGTGCTATTTTCATATTATTGAAGACAGTCTGAAACATAGTGTTCATGAACTCCTTCAGACCACTCTGAGCTGGGGACTCCCAAAATGTTTTGTTGTGGTTGGATTTAATGCCTTCGTTATTGCTAATTTCAGGGATGCAAGTGATCGGTAAAACCAGAGAGAATAACAAAAGTGATCTGAGGTTGACAAATGACTCTGTAATGAAAAATGGTGTGAGCTAAAGGCATGTAGTTCAGCAAAGACGTAGCTAAGGTGGGAAGTGTTATTTGTATATATAAATAGCCAGGCATTTAACCACAAAAGCTGCAGTGCAATTTAATGCAGTAAATCCGGCGGTTTGTTACAAATTTACCGAGATGTAGTTAAGGGAAGATCAGGAAAAAACGTTGGTGAGATGGGTTAGGCCTGTGACCTAGGACACAGGGCCCCAAACAGCATCTCCTGCAGCCTGTAGTATGGTCTCTTGCTTTGGGTACAGTCATCCTCCGTGATTTTTGTTGGGCAGTCTGGGAGGCTGCAGTTTTAAATTCAGTAGAGTTGGTTGCTGACCCATGTTAGTGTTTTCAGAAGTCTGTTCCAGAATCTCATTTCTCTGTAGTTGTGAATCCTTGCAGCTGTAATTCAAATAACTTAATTAGTAGTGGCTTTCTGATGAAAGCGACCTGGCCCCTTTGTGCATTTCTTTGTTAGGGATACATAATTCTGATTCTCTCACTCTTCCTTCATGACCTGGCAGGCTTCAGTTCACCCGCTGATGTCCTGCAGCCTCTCTGCACTTGAGTACTGGCCACCAGTATGGAACAAAATATTTATTCTCTGTGGGAAAGAGTATGAGTGACTTGGACACTGGCTCCTCTGTTACACTTGAGGTGCTGAGGAAGTACCTCAGGTGGTGCATGAGGATTTTTTTTTGTCCATGATAGTACAAATGATTTAATAGTAACCTTACGATACTGCTGGGGAACAGAAGAAATCTTAGACCACTCACACAAAAAGTTATGTTGGTCTTTTACTGTCTGCATGGTCTTTTACTGTTTACTGCTGCGTTTCATCTTTATTTCTGTTACTCCAGCCCTTGAGATGTCTTGATTTTTCTATGTGATAATTCCAGTCTTCCTCAATTGATACTATTAACTTCAGTCTCTCCAGAAAATTTAGTCTGAAAAATAGTAATTTATATGGAAAAAATTCAAAATAAAAGCATTAAACAAATTACAAGACTGATTATCGAGGAAATGTATCCTATGCCACTCTGTCAGTGTGTTTGTCCTAACCTTGTTTAGCCCAGAGTTCATAACACGATCCCAGTCTTCCCAAGTATTAGCAAAATTTCACTGTAAGAGATGGTCTGTTGGATTGGAGCCCGGGAAGATTAGATATATCTTTAATCAAAGCTCCATTTAGCTCTCTTACTGGCAAAGCAAGTATGCAGCCTTGCTGGCCTCACATTATATTCACTGTGAAGCAGTGTTACACTATCAACAATTACGCTTAAAAGCAGCAAACTTCAATAATTTGCTCTCTGATACAGGGAATAGGTTTCTGAGAATAAATTATTTCATATTACATATTTAATTGGAAGTATTTAGTCACAGAGTATTAACTCAAACTCATTCTCATTTCCTTTTTCCCCTCTAATGAAATTACAGTATCAGTATTTAGATTATTTCTGTCTACTTAGTGTCCAGATCCCAGCATTTTTACCTTTCTTACTTGTTTACGACAGTATGGTAGTTCCGATTCATTTTTCTAGTGATGTGCTTGTGAGAAAAATATTTTCTTCTGTTTACAGAACTATGAAGCCAGTGCTGATGATTTCAACAGGGTACTTCTAATAGATCCAAATGTTCTTGAAGCACAAAAGGAATTAGAGGAGGTAACTCAGCTGCTTGGACTTGACAGCAGTGCTGGAGCTGGCAGTCGGCAAAAGCAAGGGAAGAAAATAACCATACAAGAGGTGGTATACCTGTTCATTTTTTAAAAGCAAGCACAACTGAAGCCACACGTTTGAAGAGATAATATTAAAGCTTTTGTTTGCCCATCTTGAATCTATATCTTTGGGGGGGATGGTGTATTATTCACGTTATTTTGAGGGCATGTTGGAGGGTTTTTACGTATGATAGAGCTTGGACTGCTCACCAAGTGTATTCAGAACTACAGCAGAAAGAGAACTAGTCCATTTAGATGGCACTAAAATTGAGGATGTGCTCCTTGTAAACAAAAGCTGCTTAAACTTTGAAATACGTGTTTTACAGAATGCACCTGTGAAATAGCAGTTTTGCTTTTGAAGTCTGTGCTGCTTGGGCAGCCTCTGGGGCTGGCAGAGGTCTGTGGTGAGCAGATGTGCTGGCTGCTCCTATGCTGGTCCTAAAGTTATGGGTCTGAGAAATGAAATCTTACCCCAAAGAGCAAGAGTAAAACATATGTAGGATCTTAGAAAAGAAACACCGGATGTAATGTTATGTACAGGATCAAAACGCTAGCTTTGCACATTTCTGGGTAGAATTAGGTGATGAAAGGATTTTCTCAGTCATCTGATATTTTTGGATTGTAGCTTTGTTGGTCGTTGAAGAATTCTTCTCCCCCTTTTCATTTAAAAATGTATAGTTAAAGTACATAGTTACCAGTTTGTGCAGTGATACCGTAATTCGATAATGTGATTTCAGAATGTGGCATAATGGAAGCTGCAGTTACTAATATAGGAAAAAAAATACGTTCTTGAAGTACTGCAGATTGTCACGAGCTCCTGGATTTTATGTAACCGGCATAAGCTGGTATAGTGTTAGTTAAGCTCTGAGTTGTGACAAACAAAGGGACCTGGAAAGTGTTTAGAGGAGGTTTGGGAAGTGACCACGTTGTTCAGAGACCAGCTAACTACATTGCTGGCACTGGGAATTTTTCTAGGGGGGGATGCAGGAAGCATTTATGTTTGCTGTCAGAGTTACCACTGCCCCTCTGGAGAGGCTGCCCTCTTTTACCTGCTGCAGTACAAGGTAGTTCCATGAAAACAGACTGCAAAGAAAAATAACATTAGAAAAATAATTTATCATCATTATTCCATGTTAATCAAGCTATAAGTATATAAAAGACAGTCAAAGTTTCTCCTTCGATTCTAAGGATTGTTGAAAAATAGAACAAAATGTCGTGTAAGCCGAATGCAGTATTTTCCAAAAATTACTAATCCCCTGTTCTATGCAATACAGTATCTTCAGACTTTTCAAAATACTTGGCATTGAGAGACCCTGTTCAGTAAGTTTTAGTCGGGCTATACTAATTTCACAACTCTCGATGGCTTGAAATAGATGTTAGCAAATGGAGTTGGCCCCATAGTTAACTGTCTAGTGACTGGTTGATGAAACCTGATAGAGGCTGCAATTTCAGGAGAAGTTAAGGGGATAGTGAGGCAGTTTATCCGTGCTGAGCTTTCTCCTTGCACAGCAAGACTCCAAACAACAGCCTGATCCAGCTGCCACGTGCCTGTACTGCCCTGGAGGCACAGCAGAGGAAGGAAACACGGTGTCTGCTACCTTGACTCCAGTTCTCCTTGTCTTCTGGAACTTCACATTTAATACATGTGCAGAGTCCTCCTTTCTCCCACAGCCCTGCTTTCTCCAGTGCTCTCCAGGTGTGATTCTTGGTGCAGTGCCAAGCAGTGAAAGGCAGTGTAAAATACACACTTTTGGATATGAGCCTTTAAAGGTGAATTAGAGAGCTGCTTTTCTAGGGGGGGGGGGCAGTAGGACATGGAAGAACAGGGGTGCCTTTCTTTTATGAAGAGCAGGATGCCAACTTTAATCCAGTGATGTGATGGATCTATGCAGTTTATGAAGTCTCAGGTTATCTCTGTGTCCACACTAAGTGATCTGTTGCCACTTTCTTTGTGAAGGTGACCGAACCTGATGAAGAGGAAGAGAGACAGTTTGCTACATCAGAAGATGCTGAGATTCATCATGTTCCTGCTGAGGAAGCTGTTCCCAAGCTTGTGCCCCGAAAATCCTCTGAGAAACTCCATGTTTCCGAACCATCCAATGCTTATGACTTCGGTCAGATTATAAATGCAGTGAATGCCAATAAGGATAAAGCTGCTTGTGCAGATCTTTTAACAATTACTGATCCAAAAAAATTGCCACTGCTGCTAAGTAACAAACTTGAAGGAGAAATCCTTTTGATTTTTATCCAGTCATTGGAACATTATGTAGCTGGAAAAGATCCTGGCCTTGCCTATCAGCACCTTTTCTACTTAAGCAAAGCAGAAAGATTTAAGGTAAGAACTTTGACTGACTGTGTACTTAAATTGCATGGAAATCTAAAGGAAATTTTCATATCTTAAAAGGAAACAACGCACAGATTTTTGTATCTCTGTCAGATACTATGATTTTCACTTTTTTTGCTGATTATAAAATAATTTGTTGGGTTTTTTTTCAGGTGGTGCTGGCCCTTCTTAGCAAAAATGAAAAAGAAGAGGTGCAGCAACTGTTCAATTTACTTGCAGAAAGCCAGAGTGATCAGTACTCCTTGGAAGATCTCGAGAGCCTTAAAAAGGTTTATGAACTTTAAGAAGTCACGGTTTATTGGCTGCATGCATATAGTGCATGTGTAGAAGATGAATGAATGAACTCTGCAGACTTGCCTGGATTCAAGTGGGTCTTTACCTGGACTGCTGGAATTCTATTTTGTTTTGACAGCATATGCACATTTAAAACTTGCTGCTCTTTTCTTCTTGTAGTTGTATACATCTCTAGAATTTAGTGCCTGTCTGTGTTCAGTAAGAGAGTTCATTTCATGTGGCAGACTGATTTTATTTAGACTTTTAATTATATACAGAAAAATATATTTTACATTATATATGCAACGTGAAATTCCTTGATGGTACAATAGGTAAATATACTTCTAGTCATCACTTGTTAAATCCTTTTGTGAGTTCTATGTTCTTGTGATAAAGAAGTGTCTTCAAGATAAACAGGTCAGTTAGCAGTAACTTTGCTAAAAGGAGTTTACGAAAAGTATTAACGTTTTTCAGAAAACTGCTGTAGGCCATCTGTTTGTTTACTATGCCCGGTCTGTACAAAACAGATTTAAATATTTTGGCTCAATACATTTTGACAACAAAGGTGAATGAATAATACATTAGCTTGTCATGGAAACAATTATTAAACGGATGGGTATGTTTTTAACAAGTGAGTAATTTTTAGTGCACAGAGAATTACTTTTCTTCCTGTGTGTGCCAGAGGATGGCTGGTTTTCTGACTTTTTTTAGGCAGTGACAGAAGAACAAGTGGCTGCACTTCACAACAGAAATATTTAAGTCTGAGTTTTGTAATCTGATTATTTAAAATAACAGCTATTTCTGTTTACAGATATATTTATAAAACTAAAAGTAAAACAATTTTTTGGACCAGTATGTTGTTGTTTTTTTTTTAATTTCAGGCATTACTTATGTTTTATATTTGATTCTGACAAAGTTCCTTCAAAGGTGAAGCTTTTAAATTTTTCAAACACGCCGATGCCTTCTTTGCACAGGTGATAGAAATGTATACCAGACTCACTTAGCACTACAGAGATATCATTAAGTATGTTGTTCTAATGACATGTTTTCTCAGGTATATATTAATTAATAAAGTTTTTTCCTTGAAAAGTACAATTATGGATTCTTTTCTCATTCAGTCCTCTTTAGGCTTATAATTCTGACATGTGGATTATGACTTTCATTTTGGAGGGCCAAGAATGAGGCTTTTAATTCCTAAAGCATCACCAGTACAACTGATATTTAGCAATTAACAGGTTTTCACTTTCTGTGTGTGATCTCCTCCGATTAAGGCAGACCCTGAACTTTGGCTGGTTGGGGATATAAAACACCAGCATTGCCTTCTGTCATTTTGGTCCTGCCTCGTTCAGGTTGCATTGAGATCGGCTACTTTTTTAGACAGCATTTGGGAGGGCCTGACAGACAGGCAGAACAATTTTCTAAAGACGTGGAACTTAGAAAAAAATTGAATGGAACACCTGTAAGGGACTGTCCTGCTGATGTGGCCTGAACAGCTCAAGGCGAGGGCACCAGTCTTCAAAACTGAAGGGGCAGCATTCGACCACTGGGAGGCATTTTGGGGGCACGGGGTGCAGACTGGAATGGCGTTAGGTGTGGATTGCACCCTTTGTTGGACAGGTAAGGGCTGCCTAAGTCTGTTCCTCCTGCCTTAGTCTGGGAAACGGCCTCAGGGCCAGCGGGAGAAACCCCTGCAGCCCCCAGCAGCTGCAGGTGCACAGCAAACGTGGGGTCACCTGTTAACATGTCCTTGGCCAGCTGAGGCCGAGTGGCCTCTGCACAGAGGCAGCCACAGCAGCCCAGGTGTGGCACCGGAGCAGCTGCTGACCACAAGTAGCTCTTTGCTCACAAGTAGATCTTTGCAAAATGCACTTTGCATCCTGTCTGTGTAATGGTCAGCAGGAGAAGTTACAGAGCTGCTGCATTGCTGCTTTCCTCGGTGCTGGGCCAGGAGCTCATCTCCCCCTGGGCACTCCCCATTCCTGACACTCCTGCTCTGTATTTCCCCTCCTACTTTGGAACACTCCTCTGTTTTAAATCTTGTTTCTGCTTTGTGCTTGGCCTTTCTTTATGCTGCATTTTTGTTTCCCTCTGCCCTCCATAATCCTAATCTCTGCTGCAGCTTTGGCTGCTCTGCCAGGCAGAGGTAAGACTGTAGCTGCCACCTCAGCACTGCAGCGCACGGCGTCAGCCTGGACACAGCGCCCAGAAACAACAGAGTGGGCAAAGCGGGGCAAGAGCACCCCGAATGTCCTACCTGGCTTTGTGGCACAGGGATCCCAAATCCCAGCGTGGTGTTACGCGCTTGGCTTGTCACTCACCCCCTCCGTGTTAACATCTACCCCTGTAAAAACAAGCCAGCCCAACCCACCAGCATGACAAAAGCAGGAGGAGAACACTGGTTCTGCAGGGGATGGGAGCAGGGCACTGAATGTGACCCGATGGTGGCAATAGCGCAGCCAGTCACACACCCAGGGCGTGTCCTGTCCGGCCGAGCTAACCAGGCCTGCAGAGACCCAGCTGCTCCTGGAGTACATCCCTGGTTTTCACACAGGAGAGAGCAAGATTCTTTCTGGAGCTACTAAAAATGCGGTCAGTGGTCAGGGAATAGCATGGGAACAGAGGGTCACACTGTTGGTATTTTGGTCCTTTCTAAGCATTTCTGACATTTTTTGAGAAGCCAGCTAGCTCCAGGCTGAACAGGTGCTGTCACCCAAAGGGTACAGGTGCTACCAGGGCTGAGTGTCAGCATGGCTGGGTTGCTTCCCTGGCCAAAAAGCCGATGTGCCACAGGGCCACCACTCTCTTCACTCTCCCTCTGCAGGGGTGCAGGCAGTGGCGAGAGCCCAGGTACTGGCAAACCACAGTCCGTGCCCTCATGTGGGATGTATTCCCACTCATCAGAACCTGCTCTGCTTTACGTGATCCAGTTGCACAAATAAAGGGCTGCTACTGTGGCTGCCAGGCCTTTCAGAAGACTTAGACTTGTTCATTACAATAAACAAAATACCATCATTTTGAACAGCAGGGAACAAAGCTTCTTCCCCGCTGTATATCGAGATTTAAGGCCCAAGTCAGTGGAACTCTGCTCAGCGCCCGTGAGCTGCAGCTACCCAAGGGACAAAGGGCCAGCAGCTTGGAGCAGGGGCTCCCCCCTGCTGGCTGAAGGGGGATGAAATATCACCCACCCCCGAGTCCTCGCTCATTCCCTGGGTGCCTGCCTGGGTCCTCCCCTTGGGGACCTAACATTTCAGTGGAGATGCAGCCTCCAGCTGCGGCAATGCCATTTCCCTGCAACCCTGAGCCACTTTTCCGTTGTTCCTTGCTAAATGCCACCCTCATGCATACAGTCAGTGACAGGAGAGTGGCTTCCCTTGTAAGCAAGAGGGATTACAAGGGGATAAAGTGCCCATCACACAGAACGCTGTGCTCAGAAATGTCTTAAGAATGCAGCCTGTGAGGAAAGGGAAGCCCACAAAAGCCCACAAAACCCCATCAGCACTTGGTCTGGTGCCTAAACACAACCACTCAAATTTAGGCTGTTGGGAATTTTAATGTCCTCATTATTGAGATGGAAGCAAAAACAGTCCTTTTGTCAAGCCAGCTCCCCAGGATCTGGTGCAAGGAGAGCTGTGCCTTGCAGCTTACTGGGTCCCCGTGTGCAGGCAGGTGCTGAGACAGTCACATCTCAGACACTCAGGTACCCGGCCTGCCACACGAGCGAGGTGCGACAGCAGAGTCATAGCCAGAGCCGTCTTCCGAGACTCGGGCTTGTGTTCAGCACAGTTCAGTGCCACCCATGAGGTTGTGGATCAAACTCCTTTTCCTCCAGAGCAGCTTCGATTACCAGGTACCTCACAGCCACTTTTCTCTGCTTCTCCTACCCTTTGAGACTGAAGGTAACAAAGACATTGTCACAGGTCTGGGATTGTGCTTCTCACTCCGATCAGGCCTGGGGGCTCTTCAGCCCTCGCGGGGAGCCCATTTTGCTCCGACAGCAACACCAGATTATTCCATCTGAGATGACCAGGGTGTCACCTCTAGGACTGGCAGGAGCAGTCAAGGTGCTCTTCAGATCTCTGTCACTTCAGAAAGTCATTCTACATAAATCTCAATGTCATTCCAAAATTTCTGCTCAAGACTGCCACAACTTCACCTGAATTAGACAGAATATTAATGGGTTTTAAGTTCATTAATTCTAGTATTTTTCAACCTTCTGCTTGATTATCCTTATAACGCATTATTATCCATGAGAGTGGTGGCATTACTAAGTAGGCAACTATTTAAAAATCAATCTGAAGGACTGGAAGAGATGTAAGTCAGTCAAAAAATCTTTATGCAACAGTAAAAAGTAATTAGCTCATACATGCAAAACTGTGATTGAATAAAAGGATGGATGTACAAGCCTAGATGCTTCGCTACGAAAGACATGCAAATATCATGAGGAAAGCTTTTATGATAGCTTTTATCTATTTAATGTTGTAACTATCTCAAACAGTCTCAGATACAGCAGATATTAAAATAAATTTCCCCAAGATCCACAATCTGACATGAATTAGTCAAATTGGCCAGGAATCATGAAAAATATTTCTGGAAAAGGACCACCATATGTTGGGAGACCAGATGTAAACTTGATCTTTCCTGAGATTTATTTCAGTTAAAATTAAAAAGAAAGCTTTTTGCTTTATTGAATTCTTACAGTAGATCTGTAAATAAGAGAGGCATCTTCTGCATTAGTGTATTAATGGAAGTGTATATTTTACTTTTTTGTAGACTCAGGATTCAGTGCTGCATTAAATTTATTGGTGCTGTTAAGACTTTCCTCACCTATGAAATATTACCTCTGAATTAAAAAATGTTACAAAATTAATCAGCAAAACAGGTTTCTGCTAAAAACTTACCTGTATTTCAACGTTACCTCTTAAAGTGATGTATAAAATTATCAGATGATGTCAGAGTGACTGAAAATACTGGTACTATTTGATAAAATTTACTTACAAGAGTAAACCGTATTTTCAGTTATCTGCACAGCAAAATTGAGGTCCCGAGAAATTAAGAGGTAGGTTTAAGCTTGCTGAAATAGCTCTTCCATCTGACAGAAGCGTAACTTACATACGGGTTTGGGATGAGGCAATCCAGCTCGGGTCTCTGCGACGCATCCCCACCGGTTTCAAGTTCCTCACTTGCCCAGCCTCTCACGATGCAGGTGAGAAAAGGAGCCTAAGGAAGAGGCAGCTCCGCTGAGCAAAAACCAGCAGGTGTTACCCAGAAACTCTGGCCAACCTGGGGTGTTTCGGAATGAACTCTGTGCAGGCCTTGTGAACCGAGAAGAGCGTCACTTTAGATGGAGAAAGCAGAGTTTGAGTTGAGTCAGCGACCTGACTCGTGCCAAGATGGTGCAGTTTTGTTTAAAGAGCTCGTGCCAGAACCGCATCCCTCTCACAAAACATTTTACTGTTCCTGCCTGCCGGAGAAGCAGCTCGGATTTCTTTTTCACCTTAGAGAAGGCTGAAGTCTCGTACAAAATGCAACTGACTTTAGGTCTTACATTTCCAAGAATCAGAGCATTCAACTTCCGAAGCACGCCTAATCAAATAAAAACCTTTAAAGGCAGCAAGAGATAAGAGCGGTCAGCACCTCACCGGAAAAAACGCTCCCCGGGAACACAGCCGCAAGGCCGATCAGCACGTTACACAGCACACCACTAGGAGTCAGTATTTAGACATTTATTTCAGATATGCAGTTTACACGCATATTATTGAGCAAAACCGAATTGCAAATATACAAATACTGTAACAAGCATTACCAAATAACATAACTGGCACTAGTGTTATAAGCTATTACTGAAACTGGTGAGGAGAAGTCATGGAAGAGGACTGTAGCTCATGGCATTCTTTTCATCCAACCAAACTTCCAGTAGCACCATAATGGCAATACATGAAACACAAGACAGAACATTGTTAACTGTTATTCTGAGATTCACAACTTTTTTTTCCATTTTAGTGAATTACTTAGCAAAAAAATGTTAACAGTGCAGGCGCTTTGGCCAACTTCAGCTTGTGTTCAGCTGTACATCTTCCATAGGCAAAAGAAAAAGAAAAAAAGCCAGCATATTTGGAACCCATCTTTGCACTTGGGCAGTCGTTGCACTGCACTTAAGATTCTGGGACCGAAGACAGGCATGTCTTGCAAAAAGATGTCAAGTCCACTAAAGCCTGAGTGAGTCTTTGGTAGGCCAATACCTCATTATTATATCTATGACAGTCATTTTATTCACTAGGATTTTCTCTCGTGATCCAAGGTGGCCAAAGAGGACATTCTGGAAAACATTACAGTAAAATCCTCAAACGACCAGGCACTTCAAACCCAGTCTTTTCCAAAGGCACCAAGAATGGATGGGGCACCAATTTTCCCCCTAATGAAAGGTGACTGCATCTGCTTGTCTACAATGCTTATAAATCACTGGATCGTTATTTTACAGTTTTTATACACTATATAGTAGCCTTATCTGCTGCATGATTGGTTGCATGAATAAATAGGTAACCCCACTGTTCTACACAGGTGATGTCTCCATTCCACCATGTATTAAGTACCAATTTCTTATGCTTTGAAATTATGTAAAAGCCATAACCCTGCTCAAAGTGTACACACATACAAACACTTCTGACACAGGCTACATCCATCTGAAGATATGCAGTTCATTCTACATGCATTCTAAATACAGTGTGTCCAGTTATGAAACAAAATTATCATTCTGAATATTCACTGTTGAAGTATGTTTGTATAGGTCTTTGCAGGTCTTTGCTTCCCTTAAAATTTAAGAGTTCACACAAGAATGGTTTTAAGTCACTAATGCTCAGCTAACACCCTTTATCCCAAACCCCATGTTTTCCAAGTGAACAGTGCAGGACATATTATTCATTTCAGCATTTAACATATTAAGAATTTATCAATTTTTATCTAAATACACCAAGTATACGCTTTCAAGCAAAGTTGTGGCAAAAAATACAAAACATGGACGTATTTGTACTGCTGTAATGCACTTGGTTAAAGCCTTCATGTCTCTTCACACAGGTCGAAGATCCATATGAAGTATTTTGCCTTATCCGACAAATATATAGAAAATGCAGTTGTATCAAAACCTTGCTTCTGCTGGTCACCTGAAACTTCGGGAAGTCGTATATGATTCAACCAGCTTTCAGACAGGGTTCTTTAGTGGCAAAGATATTTCTGCAGCACTTAAGAGATTTAAATTTCAGTCTGAATAGCAGTGCTTAATTCCACAGCATGCTGTGAGTGGTTGTTGTTTGTTTCTTTCAGTGTTTCACCAACACCTAAATCTACGTCTGTCGCAGATCCATTATTAATGCTTTCCTCAGCAATGTAACTCAGCTGTGGAACATCAGTGCTTGGGGCTGTTGGAACAGGCACAGGGATTCCACTTGGCTGTGGAGAGTTTTCCAAGCGATCGTTTTCCACCTCTGGGAGAACACTGACTGTGGTAAAGCGAGTGTGATAGTCGCTGGAACCATGGCTACAGGAAGTTTTCATGCTTTCCATATCTGAGCAACTGAACTCAGAGAAATGGCTGGAGTGCGAATCCGCCACCGATGGAATACTATCGCTCAGAGAGGGCGAGTCGAATTCACTGGAGTTTGTGCTTTGCTGTTCCAACAGCTGAGCATCCATGTCCTCTCTCGTCTCATTAATCTTCATGCTACTCTTCTTTCTCAGCTTACCTTTGCACTTCTTCCCCGCCGTGCTGTCCTTGGACCACTTGGTGGCGCCGGCTTTGCCTTCGGGCGGGCCGGAGCAGCCGGCGGAGCCGCGCCCGGCAGCGCTGCCGTCCTCCACGCTGCTGCTCCCGCTGTGGTGCCGGAACTTGGCTGGCTTGGATTCGATATCCACCTGCACTTCCAGGCTGTTGCCTTCCCTAGAACAGGGGGGAATCCGTGAGTGTAAGTGGCCGTCGGAAGGCAGAACAAACTCTTGCTGCTTTCCAACATGCACAGTGAAAAGCGAGAGGGATGCGTCTTGTAAAGAGGAATATTTAACCAAATAAACAGCGCAAAGGAAAACGCAGAGTCTGAAAGACCAAATGCTTTACTGAGCTACAGCAACGGCATCCCTCTTTAGAAATAACCCTGGCAAAATGTAAGCAGTCACATGTCATTCCGTTTGTAACAAAATCTGCAGTTTCAACGTGTGATCCTGAATGGAGGCATGCTTAGAATATCCTTTAATAACCAAGGCTTGTAAATAATCTGTTTTCACCACATTTCTCTTACCTGTCCAAAGGGATGTAGGAGTTCAGGATGGATCCAGCCATTGCTTTGGTACTGGCATTGTCACTCACCGTTCCCAAGCTCACTGTGCCAGATTCTCCACTCAGACTGTATCGTTCCTTCTGCACATCTGCTTGTACTTCCAGTCTTTGAGAGGAAGAGAGAGAGTTGCACATACTACCACAACAGTTAAAGCACACTAGCTGAAAATTAGTGTCACCTTGTAGATGGCACTAAGTTGGTAATAAACAGAGTTCCTGAGTCGCTCCATTACGGATGCGCTTATTTACCCTACGGACACGTTCTCCGTCCCCACTGTCAAAAATTACTATTTTTTGACTAAAACCAAGCAAACGAAAACACCTCAAAGCAAACCAGATTAATTTCCTAAAGGCATTAACCAAAAGTTCTGGATTCTTTCCCTCCTGAGATTTACAAGGACAACTTCCAGGTTCAGCTACAGGTCTTCTGCAGACAATACACTATACTCTAAAAACGGCAGAAACAATCAGAAGGGTACATAAATTCGTGACATGATAGTTCCCATGTTTCCCCTGCTGCAAATTACTACTAATCAAATAAGAGGCAGAGAACTGTGTTCTTTATATTGTATTGCTTTATATTGTATTGCTATCAACTGCAACAGGAACAATAGAAACCTGAGCAATCTTAAATTGGGCTCAGCAGATAAGCCCCAGAAATCAAATTACAAGCTTTTTTCCAAATGTCTTGTTTATCTGTGTTCTGACAATGAAATTGAAGCGGGACTTTTGTTTTTCACTTTCAGCTCTTTAAAGAAGAGGGTATGTAAACCTCACTCAGCAGTCACAGCCTGAAACACCTGTCCCAGCACAGGGGAACTCTTGATACTATCCCACTGTCTTTATTCTCTATAGCCTGGACTGCCAAATTACTCAAAATGAGCAGTTTTGGCAGCTGAACCCTACAGGCTAACAATTCTTCCTACACACTCCCCTTCTCTTCAGGGTGCAGGAGAGCCAACTACCAGGAAGGTCCAAATTCCCAGGAGGCACTGAGCACGTGACAAGAAGCTGCCACCTGGGCAAGGCCAGGTGCTCATCTGCCTCCCCTCCTGCCTGAAGTCCATTCGGAACCCACACTCCGCCCAGGTGTTCTGAAGGCACAGCTTGGAGCCTGCAGATGACTGAATGAGTCAGCAGTTCTGACTTTTGGGTGAGGTGCACCAGAGAACAAAACTGCATTAGACATGAGCTGCCTCCCTCCGGCTCCTGCCTACAGGCAGCTCTCCTGGGGAAGCAGGAGAACAAGATCTCAGGCCCCACTTACCCTAAACAAAATCAACGTCTTGAGGATTGTGGTCAGGCAGGATCTCTTGAAAGTCAGTAAGTTTGTCAGGGATGAACTGTCTGTCTCCCAGAGACAGTTCCTTTTAACAGGAACCGGTATGGAAAAGCAAAACTCGGAAAACCGAGGAGGTGCGCTCCCCGCGCCCACAGGCAGGGCAGGGCAGAGCAGGGCCGGGAGCACGTCCCTCACCTGTTGAAGCAGTTCACCATGGCACTCCCCGAGAGGCTCCCCGTGATGCTGGCCCCAGCCAGGGCCATGGTGCTGGCTGTCTCACTCAGGTTGTCTCGGATGGCTCCTATCCTGTCCATGTGGCTGCCGCTGGCGCTCAGGCTGCCCGTCAGCCCCCCGACGCTGCCCTCCCCTATGCTGGGGTTGTGACGCGCCTCCGCCACCGAGGTGGTATCTGGGCAGGAACAAAGAGAGCTCGTCAGGTATGGCAGCAGCACTCGGCTGTTTCCAGAATGTGACCACGGAAGCTGTTTCTGAAATTATGCTGAGAAGGAGGATTTATAAAACATACTGTCACAAAAAGAGAACTTTGTCAAAAAAACCCCCAAGAAACCACAACCAACCAGAAATAATTAAAAAAGACACCTTTCTTGGAGCTGCTATAATGGTTATGCCTGACATCACATACTTAAGATAGCAAAAAATTAACCATGGAGAGGACAGGAAACATGGAGTGAAGGAATACAGAGAGACCCTATCAGACAGGATAGTGCCATGTAATCAAAAAATGGAAGCATCAGACCAGTCTTTAGTTTGCCCTATTAAAAAAAAAAAAAAAAAATCTAACCAGCTTCCAGAAACCAGGATTCTGAGAGAACAACATTAATGCTATGTTAAAACTTTTACCTATGGAGAAGACTTCAGCCTGGCTTTGATTAAAATGGGCAAGAAAAGCTTTAATATTTGTATTACAGCCCAGCACAAAATGGCACAGAGAAGCTATTATCATCTGAGAAGTGCAATTTCAGCAGCGAGGAGAAGCAGCCCCAAATGCAAATAACTACTCTAGTATCTCAAGATAGAAAATACAAGTCACAAAGCCCTTATTTATAGAAAATGGAACACTGAATTTTCTTACCTACAGCTGCATTTGTTCCACCAACATTTATATCATTTTCATCATCAAATTCTATCCTGACACCTTTTCCATTGCCAGCTGACACACCACAGCCTCCACTTCGGCAGAGGGAAATTGGAACAACTCCATACACATAAGCCAGCATAATAGGAACGCCGATACCTACAGAGGGAAGTAGAGTCTTTCATTAAAAGTGACTTTTATTTTAGAGCCTTTCATAAAGGCAATTTAATTTTCCAAGATTACTTAATATTTGATTAATATCACACTTGAAAGAGATCAGGAGGGAGCAGAATTAAGAAATGCTGGTAAATCACTAAGGTGAAATGACAGGAAAGTCCTTTCAGCAGGCAGAATGTCCTCTGTCAGCATTGGTAGGAAGAGAAGCTTAATGATTGATGAATTAATACTTTCAGTATGTCCATAACATACTTTACAAACAAAATTAAAGTACTTTGAAGATTCACAGAAGCTCCACTGGGAACTGTAACAATGTTCCACCTGGGAGGCAGAAATAGCAGAGATCTATTTCAAATGTTATTCAACTGAAAATGTTAGTACCTCTACTGCTTTAATAAGGGGCTTCAATTTACATCCACTGAAGGCAGACATGGCTTTGCTATCAATTTAATAGGACTTAACATTATTACTACTCTGGGATTTTTCAATATATGTTTTCCTTACAAGTAAACAATTCTGCGCAGCAGGGTGACAGGAATTAAGGGAAACCGGTTAAAGGCACTGTAGACTAAAGCACACACAGATACACACACATCCATCCCACCACCTCGAGTGGACTGTGGAAATTAGTCCTTTGGCATACGATTAAATCATCCTATGGCTTTGCTGATGGAAGTACACAGAAGGTGCAAAAATGAGCAGACTGAAAAATGTCAAGCTGGCACACTCTGAAAAAGCCAGGAGAGAAGCAGACCTAATGGAAAGGCTCCTCAGTCTAATCTAAAAGACGGGTTCCAACTGCATGAAGTCTCCTTCACCAGAAATTTCTCACATTCCAGGAGGAACTCCATATCCTTACGGTCATTATTTTGAAAACCGCACAATGCCCTGAGACCGGAGGCCACGTGTTAATGGCAATGGGACAAGAGCAAAACTCCACAAAAATAAAACCCAACTGCTTTCCCTGAAAAGCCGCACTTCATCTCTGTTCAGGAATAAGAAACAGCTTGAGAGAAATGAAGTAAGGCAGACCTAAAAATACGACTATGAGACTTTGTGTCCCACCACCTGTTTAGCAGGGATCTGACACCACAGCCACGTGAGAACAATGCAATGCAGACTGACACCGGTTTCATGGCTGGCATATCCTCATTTGCACAGTGCTCCACCAGTGATAACAAGCAGTTTAAAGCCACAGCTTCCTGGCCCATTTGAACCATCGCTTGCTAAAAGCGGCCCCGTCTTCCGGAGGTCACTTATTACTCTCTGAGCATTGATTCTGGCACAAGGGGGAACACTGCAGACAACTCTGTGTGTACAGGAGGATGATCCAGCTTAAAACTAAACGGTGGGTCTTAGTGCGAGTCAGCTATCCACAGCAGCTTACTGTGCAACTGTGAAGATGCCTAGGCTGCAACAAAGAAGCAAGGCAGTGCCAGGCAAGTCCCCTCCTTTCAAAAAAACATCTGGGTTTACAGCGATCTTGAAATTACCTGGGAAGATGACACAACTATTTTGTAAGGAACAGCAATATTTTCCTTAAAAGCTATCCTCGACAATCACCACGAGAAAGAGCGTGATGCAATTCGAACTGACTCCCAGAGCAAAACAAGTGGTTTGTCACCTACTGCAATGTTAAGTGTAAGAGACCGTTTTTGTTCTGCATCGAGAAAAGTTTGATATGAAGTTATTAAAATATGAACAGCCTCCGTGGCAACAGTTTTTTTCTTGGTCATTCAAAAAACCTTTAAATACTTCAACCTTAAAAGCCACATGCGACAATGTGGAAACTTCAATTTTCAAGATAAAAATTACCTTTACTTCTTCAGGAAATGCTACATTAAAATCAAGTACTGTATTCTTGATTCTGCCTCAATACATGTATAACCTCAGACTCCTCCTTGTCTTGGTTCCCTCACCTATAAAACGAAACTACAGCACTTATCTCAGCTGTGTTATTCATGAGTGTTTATAGAGAAGGTGCTACCAAGACACAAAATAGAAGTATTTGCTTACCTACAGTTACTGCAGCTACAACTGGAGAAACAATTACAGATAAGGTTACACCACCTGCTATAGCCAAGTTTCGCTTGTGCTTTGAAATGTCTTTGCCTTCGTATCGATTGTGAATCTTGAAAGAAGAAAAGAAAGGGGGTTTAGAGTATTATCAACATCAATAATACATTGCTGCACGGATGGAAGAAGTGACATAGTTTGGAGCTGTATCCTGTTCTCTTCCAGAGAGACCGCATTCTATGTCATGATTTATTTCTTATCTCAAAGAAAATAAAATTTATACATATCCTAATTTTAGGCAACCTCTTACAAGTAAGAAGTCCTCCCATCCAGCAATTAAGCATTCATTCTCAGCCTCAAGTTTGAAGAGCTAAGTAATCGAAGAGCTTTGTTTAATCATTACTCCAGCTTACATGGCTGGGAAAAGTAGGCAAAATTTCAGGATAAAAGAATTGCCACATGTGTGATCAAATTGACACTTCTTATTCCCAGTCATCTTTTCCCTGAACAGTATGGAGTTAAAACTTTCACAGATTACTAGATCTATGGAAACAGGTTGACATAACAGAGCTATGAGAGAGCCTTCACCAAACATAGCCCGGAAGGAGGGGAAAGCAAGAACTCTGTTGCTCCAGCACCCTCTCAGGACAAGCTGTTGAGACAGGAAATGCTTTTGCAAACCTGAGTCTGTTTACTGAGGAATCTGCTACCCACACCTCTTACTAATGGTTCAAGCCTGCAATAACTCTGAAATGTGACTGCCTTAAACTTCTCTGCCACAAACCCCACATGAACCTGAAAGGCCTTTCAAGATCATTGCCCTACAGAGACTTCCCACATTTCTGTGTTTCGTTTGCTCTCTCTAGGAACATGGGTTTCTCAGAGGTATGTACTACATCTGTCATCATTCTTGGCTAAGATATAATTGCAAAGGAACAACAGGTATCTTAATGGCTGTCAAAAAGCCAGGTTAATCCTCACTCCATCTAAGGAAGAACACAAGAGAGGAGTACCCAAGAAGATAATGACAAAAAATGAGCTGGATGTCATGCTCTCTAAATTATCATGTTATTGAATTCTGTGCTTTCTAAAATATAATTTCCATTAGAGATTTGGTAGGGTTGTTCTCATTTTGGAATAAACAAAGTCTTTGTCTTTGTACAGGCAAGGAAAGGGCAGAGAAGGCACCGTGCGAAGAGAATGCATTGACTTGCTCTGAGGGACATTACACAGAGAGAAACACGGAGTGAAGGAGCACTTGAACACTGAACACGCCTATGGATTAAAAAGGAAAAATTGAACACGAACACTCTCACAGTATGAGTGAGTAAGAATTACAAACCCAGAAAGATTAGGTTTCATGGGGCTCTGAGCAATTAGCAGGATCGCCTCAGGCGCTGAATTTTACTGTTATGGACAATTATAGCTCCCAAAACAAAAGGCATAATACAACAAACAGACATCCACAAAGGTTACTGGATTCCTTAAAGCAAAGCCAAAAAAAAAAAAAGGAATGGAAGGAAGAGGTTACAGAGTAGAAAATGATTTAAAACATCAAGATAAAAGGTTACGCTGGTAGAAACTACTATGAAATAAGGGACTTCCGAATATTGACTAAATAATAAAGAATAACCAAACAAAAATACTAGGCCAGAAGAGAGATTTCAATAAACAGAGAAACCTATTAGGTTACAAGACTTATATCTATAAAACCAGAGCACTAGCACTTCCTCAAGGAAACTCTATCAAAGCACAAGCACAAACTCTTCCAATGCAAAGGACAGACAGAATGTTGAAAAAGAACAATGAAGCTTCCTTTACCAAAGCAGCAGCAGCATTAAGAAAATAGAAAGTAGGTCAGATTACTATGAATGGGTATAGAAGAACAGCATGAGGGTGTTAGGCCAAAATCAGAAAGGTTAAAATGGAGGAGACAAAAAGCAAGGGATATCAAAGTCAAGGAGAAATTATTCTACGAGTACAGTGCTAGTAAGAGGAAGACCAAATTAGATCAATTTGCTGTTTAACAAAAATGAAAGCCAGCAAATGAAACTGGAGACCTGTTCCTATTTTCTTTTCCCTTCAGTTGTCATTGAAGATGAACTGTGAGCCAGACAACTGGTGACAAAGAAGTAAGATCTGTACAAATACAGCAGATTGGAGCGTACTTACATGAGCTGATCTGAAAAAAATCTCAGCAAGCCCAATTTTAGAGTCACTAATAGTAATTTTTGAAAATTATTAGTAGTAGATGTCTGAAAAAAAAAATTCCAGGAAAACTGGAAGTGGTTAAATGACAATGATAATCTTAAAAATGGCACAAACCAAGAAGTTGAGGAAGTAAAAGACCACTGAACTGAACTTTCATTTCCTGAAAATTGGGAACTTGTAGACATCAAAGCAAAGGTAGGAAACAAAAAGGTCACACTGATTTTTTTTTTTTTTTCAAGTAGAAATCATGCCAATTTAATTTTTTCCTGTAACAAGATAACTTAGCCTTGAGGATGGGGAGAAGCAGATGTCACACACTGACTAATGAAATTCTTACATTCTTGTATGACGCTCAAGCAGGTGATAAAGGTCCAGACTGAAAAAATGGATGAGAGAAATCTACTAAGCTTCATGTGAAACTACAGAAAACATGTGAATAGTCATTAGGTTTTACAACTACCCAAACGGAGACTCTTCACTCCATACTTTTTCCAAGAGATATGCCTTGGATTCAAGAGTATTGAACATTTTCATTAATGTGGAAGATGGAAGGAGAAGAACATGTGTGCTGAAATTCAGGCCAATACAATCTGGCATGGTTCCAAGAATGCCAGAATTCACTCCAGTCGTGAGAAGCTGAAATCTGAAATGACCAGATGCAGCTGAAATGCTCTGAAATGACCAGATGCAGCTGAATGGCAATGAGTTCAAGACCACCCTTGAGAAGAAGCCAATTGCCTGAATTACCAGTACGGCGGGAAAGGGTTTGTGTTTTAGGGTATGCAAAATGAAAATAGCACGTTGCTGAAGAAGAGGTAACTGGTAGTTACTCGGCACAGAATCACCCTTTCATTTAACTCAGCAGTAGTAATGCTGCAGCTTCACTGCTGTATTCAAACTGGACAAAAACAAAGGTGGCGTGAACAAATGCAAGGAAATCCAGAAGAGGAGAATCAGAAACCTAAAACCAGCATGTCTTCTTGACAGTTTGTCAAGAAAAGCTGGAAGTGCTAAGTTTATTAAGAATGGACCTAAAGCATCATTAAATATGTAACGGCATATTGCAAAACAAAAGGATTCTCTACATCAGCTGAAGAATAGGGCAGTAGGAATTTAATGTAAATTCTCTTCCTATACCAATGTTAAAACCAATAAACTTTTCTACAAAAAACCGAGCTTGAAGGGCCTGTGGAACCAAGCTTGAAGGGCCTGTGAGATCTCCATCATCAGATGTTTTGAAGTGCAAACGTGTGACAGGGGTCACGGAGAAATGACGGCTAAGCACTGGGGTACGACAGAAATTCTCATGAGGCTGTCCTCCTCACAGACTAATGACTTGAGACTTTAATACATGAAAGGTGCTCTGTGATGGAGTCTTATCCCAAAATATAATGAGAAAAGCTAATCACGCAAATGTCGTTTGAAACAGGTAACTGCTGCCTTCTTCCTCTTCTCACTTAGAAGGTTCCAACGACTGTATGGGACTAAGCCATAACAGAATAAAAGGGTCAAAAACCAACTGTAGCAAAAAGTAGGGTACTTGCTTGAAAGAAAAAGATTATATAAATACAGTGGAAAAGCTGCACCCCTGAACTTTTTGTCTAGCTGACACGTGCCCCCTTTCCTCCCCGATAAATGCAGCATTATGAGTCTGTGCCAGTCACTGTGAGAATCCATGCTGATAAAAGCAGAAAAACAAATCTTCCAAGCCGTCATTTCAAAACACCCATTTCCAAAAGATCTAGAGAACTTATTACTATATCCTAAATGACATCTAAGAGTTTGTTGATTACTTTACAGTAAAAGCTATTATATTTTTAAAGAGGAAATATATCAACTGACTTCTGATTAACATGATCATTTCTAGCTCCTTCCCCGAACAAGTAAAATGAAGACAGGCTAATTAGCACCGAACACTGCTCCATACTGGTGGACTGGCCCAAGGCAATTAACAAGCTGCTGAGTATAAATGCTTAAATACGTGCATGCACAAACCTGAACTAGCATCATTTTATACTACAATTCTGGTAACTACCTACTTTTAAGAAAAAAAAGACTTCCTTTTTGTCTTCCTTGTCCTCTAAAGATTGTTTAATTCTTAGGGACACAAGGGGAACCAGAGATAAAAACTAGAGCAATTTTTTAAAAAGCATAGAGGAGCTTTCATGGCAAGGTGCAGAAATTGGAAATTGTTCAGTGTTTTGCTCTGCACGTTTTAAGAGAAACTAGATTCTTAAAAACACTGCTTTTCACTCCTGTACAACTGACACAAACATCCTTAAACAAAGCAGGGACCGGTTGGTTTGGTTATTTGGAGATTGTTTGGGGTTTTGTTTTGGTTTTTTTCTTTTAGAGGCCAGTTAAGATACCCAAGTGAACACAGTATCACCCAAGCCACACAACAGAAGGTAAAACCTGAAGCATGGTGGGAGTTGAAGCATTTTTTACCTTACGTCCCACATACACAGGAATTCCAATAATCATAGCAGGAATAGCAATGCCAGCTATTAAGGCAATTCCTACAGGAGCTCCAACAAGCGTCCCTAGTTGCCACAAGATTTTCTTCTTACGGCTCCATGGTTTCTTCCCCCAAAATGTGCAACCTGATGGGCTAATAAAAAGAAGCAAGGAAACTGTAAATAAATCAACATAGCTATACACTCCCGAACACTTCCCTAGTTACAAAATTATTGTCCTTAGGTTCAAGCCACAGACGTTATGGATACCAAATCATCAGTTATTTATTCGGATTGTTTTTTGCCTTGACAGCCTATTTTGCAATGTAACAAGAAGCATATTGTCACACACCAATCTATGGTTCACAGTAACTTATATGATCAGAACTTTTGTATTGCCTAATACAAAGACAATACAGCAGTATTAAGACATCAGTAAAAAGAGGGTGTGTTAATCTAAAATACTTGATTTGTACTAAGAACACGTGGCATGCATAAAACTTACAAAATATTTTAAAATAAAAAATAATAAAGAACTAATTTAAATCCATGTATTGAAAACTGACTTAATTCTCTGATACGGATATTTCAACTGTGATTCTCTACTCTGAGAGGAAGAAAAACAGACTTATAGCACTTGGGAATCTCCTTCTAAATACTTTAAAAAACAAATTACCAAGCACATAGAATTTTTTTTTATTAAATGTACCTTAAATAATGTAAATCTGAGATCTCTTTCATACATAGCCAACAGAATTCACAGCCGCAGACAGCACAAGTCATGTGATTGCAGCTTCCATCATTCATTTTTATTATGTAAGCAGCACAGCGTGGGCATGGCTTTATGTCATCGGCTGTTTAAAAAGGAATATTAAAATCATATCAATTCTTTAGACAAGCAAATATAATCACAATACAGAGATACATCTGGGAAAACGGATTGAACCATTATCTGAGAAACCGAAGAAGCTTTTTATAAAGGTTGCTTTACAAATCTTCATTTGGCAATGACTTGGTATCAAATTTGTTTTTACAAACCTTGGACTGAGCAAAACTAATGAAAACAAGGTGTATTAGACCACATTCAAGTAACTGAATAGTTAATGCATACTCTCTATTCAAGGATTTTTCTAAGCTTAATGAAATATATATTAGAGTCTGACATTAAATATGTATGCTAACACAGGACTGATAATATGGTCTCTTTAAATATAATCCTCTTTTACATTTCATGCTGTTATGAATCTTATACTTGAATATTCAGTCTCCACTCTGTTAACGTATCTTAAATCCATCTCCCCATTCACACTAATGTACTTCTTTGGTATTGCCAACCTCCTCGAGTCCTTGTCACAGCCCTACATTATACTTACTTACTCCCTAGAAAAATATACAGAAGAAAACTCTGGAGAGTCTCCGTGTTCCCAAGTCAAATGTGGAAAAATGAGGTTAAGTGACCAGCTCTGTCAAACAAGGGGTCACTGAGCAACAGTGAAATGCACACACACCACAGTTATGATCTTCATTCCTGGTTAGCACCTGCACTTTGGGACAAGCTATTTATTCACGGCAGCAGAAATACCTTGCAGCTCCTAGCGCAGAACTCCAAGTCTGCTGCCTCAGTGCTACTGGGTAGGACCAAGGGAAAGGAGAGCTCATACTTGATAGAAAGGCAGGTGCAGGACCAGCAGAAAAAAGTACCTCTACCAACTCCAGTGCACAAGGAGTAAACAGCTGGAAGGATTCATTAGCTACTCCCACAGGCGAGCACATGCACAACCTACAGGGCAGTAAGTAAACTGAGCAAGCTCTTCAGCACAGGAAAGGCAGAGCTACTGCTCTTCAGGCTGAGATGAATTGAAAGGGTAAGGAAAGGTGGTGGTGTGCTAATTTATTTCGCTTATTTTCAAATTTATTTCAAAGCTAGAGCAAGATGCCAATTTTTAGGGAAAGATGGGATGCATTGTCAAAATAAGCCAGTGCAAACTACAAAGTAGAGACTCTCAAGTCTGGGGCTGGACTGGAGAAAAACAGCTCTAACTACAAGGTGCAGGTGAGACTCTCTACCCCAAATATCTACCTGGCTTGTACAGGCAAACACAAAAGCTGCCAAATAAATCAAGAGTTTGATGTAATTCAGAGCCAGTTCTTATCAACAGCAAACTGGAATCTTGATGTGCTAAATACTACTCTGAATAGTTTATCCTCTTTTTTGGGGCATTACAAACAAGCTCAGCTTTAAAAGATGGAATTGTTTGCTTTCTGGCAGACAAGACAGATGAGCATTTCCTAGAAAACCAGAAATCAGTACTAACACAGATGTCAAACATCAGAGCTGGCATCAGAGTAATAGTCTTTTTGAAAACAGAAAACCAGTGGTTACGAGTTTTAATTTTAACAGCTGGGAAATTTCACCTACAGTGGAGAGAACAAGTGTATCAGTGTGGAAGTGATACGACTAAAGAAGTCAACATGCTAAATATGTGTGCCTTGCAGCAGGTTCATTTGATTTCACATTTTTCAACTACGAAGCAAGAACTTAAAATGATGACGAGGAGCTTTTAAGACTTAAGTCAGATGTTCTGGTCACAGAGTACTTCAAAGTATAGCATTTTACATCCTAATCCAAATTTAGAATTTTATGTTTCTGAAAGACAAAGCACCTAGTATCTATCTACCATGTCACTACTTCGTTCTCTCCTTATCGACGGTTAACTGTGCTAATGTACAGAAGAGATGTTTTACAGACACAGCACCCCAATAATAAATACCTGCTGCTCCAGATTCCTGGCTGTAACTAATAGATGAAGAACGAATCGTTCTCAGGCGCAGACTCTGAGCTCTCTCCTGGCGAGCAGCATCGCAGGTCTGGTTGGGATGCCAAATTTGCTTACAGTGGTAGCAGAACTCAGTTCCGCAGCCTTCTCGTCCACACGTCAGTTTGGGGCAGCTGGCACATCCAAACGCGATCACGGCATATCTTGAATGATCGAGAGGGGCAAGAGAGAATTTTGTTAATAAAACCGGTTCTAAGTATAGAACAAAGCTGACGAGACAGCTGTCAGAGCAGCTGAAGCAGGTACAAAGGCAGGGGACATCAGGAGCTGACTACCTCCTTCAGGAGGTGGCCAGCACCGGTTCCTGAACACCTCTTTCCACAACTCTATTGCCATTGCATTAGATTAAGATTGTACAGAAATGTCATCATCGCTGCAACTCTCACTCACCTTTACTCCATGCAGTATTCAAATATACTGTATTTAAAGCTGAATGCAATACTGTAAGGTTTACAGTCACAAAGAAACCACAGTTTAGAAGAGCAGGACAATAAACCCAAAAAAGGTGTTTAAACAATGAGGAAAAGTTATAGTTTCAAAAGTGTCCCAGTCACTATGGGCATGTCTAAGCTTGACTCTGTCTATGATGAGGGAGGACCCCTGCTAAGTGATCTAGATCTAAGTGATCAGTGTAACCTATAGCTCTAATGACATCTGATTTGGCACTGCAAGACATTTTAGGATTTTACTAGTTGCCTTTTATCATGAATACTACTATTTACTTTAAATTGATGTTTGCTAACTCTTTGTATTTTAAAATGTCAAAACAACAAACCAAGCATTTCATAAATCGGATTTTGGTTTCTCAATAATTACGGCATTTTTAAAAATACAATTCAAACTGTAAATGCAAAAACTGGTAAGAGTTCAGGGCCCCGATGCCACCTTTACTCTGACAATACCACAGAGCTAAAACCCTCCAAGAATGTTGAAACTACACTCCTTTGTAATCAGATACTACATGAACAGTTCTATACAATTAGAGTTGTAGTGACAAATCTACTCCTTCGTTAGACCTCCATTTCAAAGTTCACATGATAAAAACACAGGGTGTTCATATTAACAGTAAATACAAACATATGTATATATGTTTCTTAATTCTTACCCACTGTAGCTTTTTTCAATGATTTTACGCAATAGCTTTCTTTTAAATATATAATACTAAGTCCACTGGTATGAACATTTAAAACAGATGTATGGTTTTATTCACATGAGCAGGGTCCCTGAGCAGACTTCAACAGATTTATAATTTATAACACTTCAGTTTCTGTCCGTTTGAATGAGGGTAATTTTATTTTAAAAGACTGAATTGTTTATTTTGACCCCCTGTCCATTTTATAGCAATTGCATAAATTGACTCAAAATATTCTTTATTAGTAATAATACTCAAAATATTGTTCCCACTCACAAGCCTATCTTAAAATTTAGCTATTTTTATTTAGGACTAGCTAGATCTGAAGCTCTGCAAAGTTAATGCAAATCCTATCCCTTTCACTATTGTTTTAAAACAGCATGTTTGAGGTTCCCCCCAAAAAATTTTGCAAACAAATAGGACTTTCAACCTTTAACTTAGAGATGATGCAGTTACAAATAAGATACATGCTTGTCTGTTTGCAAATATTTCTTGCTTTCCAAGCAGAGATTTATTTCAATAATTGCTAGACTCTTCTATATTGCTGCCAAGTTAATCAGCTTCATTTTCCCCACTTTCTGCAAACTGAAGAGATAATTGCTTTGCATGTACACAGAGACTGTTCCAAATGCTTCTTCAACATACAGGGACATATTCAAGGCTTGCTAACGTCAGACCAAAAAAATCTCAAGTGTAAGACACAGAATAAAGTACCAATTTATATCCTGCCTCCTTCCCATTGCTAATAAAGCACGGGCACGTCCCTGAAAGCACTCCCTCTTTGGGACTGACGTATTTGGAACACCTTTAGAAAGTAACTTTTTAGACCAGAGCAAATCTTAGTTCAAACTGTACAAGATTACAGGTTTCGTTTTAACATTTGCATTCTTTTTAAACGAGATGTGAAAGCCAAAAGTCCTTGTTTAGGTTGAGAGACAGGACAACCAACCAAACTCAACGTAATACCCAGTAAAACGAAACACAGAGGCAGTGAGCAATTAATTGAAGGTTGCACAGAGAAAAGACTGATGAAGAATTTGTACTCTTTTGCATGATCTGCTTTTTGCTTGATAAAGGTATGAAAATTTCGGAAACGCTTCTCTCTTCTAATGATGTCAGCAATGCAATCTCAGAGCAAAACCATTAAATAATTCAAACAGAAGAAAACACAGAACACATTTGGAATATTGATTCAGTAATGCTTATTAAAATGACACTGGAGAACTGGTATGAAAACAGAATATGAAAATATTGGTCTAGGAGAAGGCTCACGAGGTTTCCTTATCAGTGTTGCTTTCCCAGGGAAGGAACACCTACGTGACAGTGTCTCCTATCAGGCCACTGCTGGTACGTTACAGCTGGTCCAGGCTTTTACAGTGTTTCAGGTAACAACAACGATCAGGATGCATTTGAGCTCGCAACAAAAGCTGAGGATGAAGCAGCCCAGGGTCAGAAAGCCTGCGGTGCCAGTGGCATGGACCATTCTGGCACTGGGCAGCTGTAGTGCAGGAGACCCCTCAGCTCCCAGGCAGCCTATCCAGGGGCAGAGCTGCTGCAGCAGAGGTTCTCCTCTTGGGAGGAGGAGAAGTTCCCCACTGGGACAGAAGTCAATAGCAGTACACTTGGTACTGCAGATAACTTTGCTTCAAGATCTGTTTGGTTCATGTTTTGCTGTCCCTAGGACTTGTTTTTACCCAAATAGAATTGAAATGGAGAGAAAAAAGTTATTTACTTCTTAACTATTAACTGTTGTTTCCTTAGAACCCAGGAGACCAATGATGGAAAAAAAACCCCCAATGTTCTAACAGACTGATCTAGTTTCCCTCCATTTTTTAATTTCAGAGATCAAAGTTTTTATAATTATTTGCTCTTTATCTGGCCCAGATTTTTGGCTTAGTGTGATGCCCAAACCCTGAAACAATACTGGACTGTCTGGGATGTTTGATCAATACTGAGAAGAGTTGAAGCACCGTTGTGCACCATCCATTTTTTACCTATTTGCGCAGTAATTTTTTCCTACCAAAATGCTCCACTTTGTAGCAATTTCCTATTTATTACAGTACTTGTTTCTAATCTTAAGAGTCAACTTCAGGAAATGAGGCTACCCTCTGAAGTTATTGCACCTCTCCTACTTTGGGATTAATTGCGAACTTAGTAAATGCATTCCATCCAGCTCCTTCATTAAATAGTTGATCCATGCTAAAAGGTCATAACCCTAATGCATTCCGCCAGTCCTACATTTCAAGAAATGTTCAGAAAAGAAAAAAAACCCTCAGCTTTAATTGCATATTGTACAGCTTCATCAGCTGCCAAAGCAATTAGAAACTGTGACTACTGCTGCACCACGTAATTATTAAAGCGAATGCCTGCTGATCTGAAGTTTGTGTGTAGTGTATGTCATGCATCATCTCTGAACAGTGTTTGTTAGCAAAGGCTCTTCTGTGGAAGTCTGAGTAGTGTTTGCTTCCCTAAACCTTACACCTGTATAATTCCTTCCTTCATCTTCCTTTTAAGCTCCACCACAACATTAAATTCCTGTTATTACTTTCTATACCACTCCCACTTCTCCTTCCTACCTCCCTCTGTGTGCTTTCCCTCAGTCAGGCACATACAGACTTGTCAGACAGTGCTGTGGTGGCTGCCTGAAAGCCAAATTTAAATGTTTAACTGGAGGATTCATACACAGGTATTACTCTTGCTGGAGGCGCTACCGATGGTTTTTCCTTTTGTTCAAGCAGTGTGCCCTTTCCCCTAAACTACTTAGATTAACTTCTGCTGAATGCTCGAACCCCACTGCCCAACGTATCTAAGGGCTCTGAAGGTTTCAAAACAATTAGAAGACGGATGGGAAAAAGACAAAACATGATTGCAGGAGCTCTTGTTTGTTTAGGATGGCCACCAGAAACAGTGATCCTCCTGAGAAGTACCCAAACAGCCAACTTTAGTCCACTTTAAACTAGTAATGAGAATTCAGTGAGGAGGCACTATCTGTGCATTAAAAGCAGAATTCATCTATTACTGTGAAGCATTTCCCTGCCACTTTAATTATATTAGGAAAAATCATGGTATCAGAAGTGCATCATAAGGTTGCCCATGCAGTATGAGTTTGTTGCGTTCACCCAGACATTGGCAGAGCTTATCTGCCTGGCAATATACTGTATTTTCCACAGGACTCCCCTCCCAGAGTATGGAGCATGCAACAAGCAGTTCTGGAGAAATGATTTAAATACTTGCTGCACGCCAATACATTGTTGTGGTCCCACACGATTGCATGGAACTTTAATTTTGCTCTGAAGACCCACTTTTTATTTTTATAACGGTGTTATCCTTAGCAATTACCATCACAGTTTCTGACCACTGGAAGATACTTAGGGGGTTTTTTTTTAGAAAGAGATAAGAAAATTGAAGCATAAAAACCAAAACAGGTTAAACAAACCTGCCTTCGTCTACTTAATTAAGTCCTAAAAAAAGTATCTGAACCGCTGAAACATGATTTAATAGAATATACTTTAACAGTTCTTAAATGCTTCTCCTCAGCTTGAATAACAACTGCAACACAAAAACTCAGGGCAAAGCATACTTCTGCCTATCAAGTAATACCTTCTAGCTGGTTTTTTTTCAGTATCAAAATATTAAGAGTAAGCTGTACTGGCTTTGTCTGTACGACTTTGTTATAAGCTCATGCAACCAAAAGATCCCTCAAGTTATTTTTCCTTCTGTCCTCAAACTATGCCACAGCAAGGCCATCCACTTTGGACCAGATATGAAACTATCACGTTTCCAGTCCCTGCTTTCGATTTGCATTAGCAAATTCTGTTTCTTTCAAAGTATGAAAGCAAAATCGTATCTGAAAGAAGTCCTAAACATTAAGCACCTGTTTATTAATATTGGAGTATTGAATCTACCTAACAGTCAGTCCTATTTTGCTTGTTCTCTTGCAACATTCTTCCTTTTCTTCATTCTGCTTATTGCTCGTCTGTGAGGTTTTGAAACAGAGTTGTCATCCTCTGAGTTTTTAGTGTGCACTGCACACCTGGATTGCAGTCATGGCTCTAATCTTTAAGCAGTATGATAACACAAACAATCTCTAAAAAAGCAGCTTCCTGAAGAATGGCATTATGAGACACCAGCAGCAGAAAAGCATGATGAGCTGTTGCTCAGTAGTGTTCAGCCTACTTAGAATTCAGCAGGGTTTCAGAACTGTTTAAAGTATTAAAGCAAAGTTAAAACATTATGTTCCCCAGATAATAAGCAGGAACAAGCTGATTATCTTACATCAGAATCCTGCTGACAGGCAACAAGTGCTGTCTCAACCAGCCATAAGATGGAAGATATCTGAAGCAGGAGAGGCCTTTTAATTCAAAGAAAAGCTTAAATCATTTTTCACAGTTAAAAAGCCAAAATACCCACTGTGCTTTAACAAATTTACAGTCACCACATTTTCAATGCTCCTTAGTTTGAGCTTTGCACCATTGCCTTGGCAGTGCAGTATCTAAATTTCTTTCGCCTGCTGTAAATAAATGGCAGGCATCTACCAATAAAAGTTTCTTGACATTGCTGAAATTCTCTCTGTGCAAAAAAAAAAGAAAAATCTACTCGAGAGAGCGTTTTATTTTGGAAGGTGGTTGTGGCTTGGATGTTCTTATTGCTGTTTTCATTTTCATTCGTTTTGATTTCTTGTCTTTTTTTTTTTAAGAGAATTCTGCCTGCTACCCACTCGTACAACTGTGACAACATACTAAGTAAAACAAGTAACTTTTCAAAAATCATAATGCTGTGAAAATTATGTATTTACACTGCCACTTTTTTGCAAATATAGGAAAAAAACATACCCACAATCTGGAGCTGGGCACCACCTACAATCAGGATCCGCAACCAGCCATCGCCTCAGCATAAACTCTTCATATTTTTCCATCAAGATGTCATCATTTAATATCAAACGAATATCATGAGGATTAAAGCGTTCTGAGCATTCTGGGCAGCTAATATTAACTCTGCTCTCAGAGATTTCTATCCGGAGATACTGACGCAAGCAATCCACACAAGATCTATGGTGACAAGTCATTATCTCTGGGAACCTGTCCTTGGAGTGCCGCAAAAGGCACAAGGGGCATTCCATGAAGTCTCCACTTGGTTTGCTGCTAGAGGTTGTTCCGTTATCAGAAGAGGTACACGTGGAGAAAATAGAGTTCTTGTCTGTACACATTTCTGAATGAATACTTTCAATACTTGCAATTCCATCAACACCTCCATTTAAATCCCTAGACTTGCGTTTCGTGTCTTTTTTTCTCCGAAAAAGTGAGCCCAGTGAAATTCTTCTCTTCTTTGGTGCCTTTTTAACGGATGGCAAGCTCACGGAGGAAGCAGAAGACTGGAGGTCCCGATCAGAGCCCATTTGCCGATGTAAACTCATGTCTAGGTCACTCATCAGAAAGGGGTTAAATTTCATACACAATCCTAATCATTTTTAAGGGTCAAACAGAGGCAGAGGATACAGGCATATTATTACATAATCCAGTTTGAGTGTCTTCATGCAGAAAATTCACATGTATCTGCTTCCAGCAGATTCTTCAGAAGAATTCCCTGTATTAGGAGGAGAGATGAAAAAAAGCAGGATTAGAATCTCAACCATCACGATTACTTCTGAGAGGTCACAGCACTCCAGTGACCTGTAATTCCTATTACTACCATCTTTTCCTCACCATCTGACCCAACACCTCTTTCTGTCAGCTTTTTCTAGCCTTTACATCCTTCTTACCTTAACAAGCCTGAAATTTCCTTCTGGTCAAGGACTCTCTTTGTTATACTTAATCAGTGCAGAGAACAACATCTGCACTCCCCTGCTCCCTTAAGGAGTGTGTGCATGTGTCTATGCATGTGTAGAAATTACCATAACTCAGTGTAACAACTAAGTAAATGTGCAAGTTCTTCTGTAAAGATTAGCAACAGGCTTACAGCATCGGAAACTTATCTGTTTTCTCTACCTTATATTTTCTGCACATGCCATAAGGTCAAGTACAAATCCAATACAGTTAATTAAAAGAAAGATTTCTCAGTGTGTTTTGAATCCATTTAGACTGACAGCAAAAATTAAATCACTGTGGCTAAACAGCTCGAGATATTCTCACAATCTGAGGGTTCTCAGAGAAATATGCATATTTATAGCATAAGGCATCTGAATATTTCAGGGAGCAGAGCTGCAGAGTGATTGACAGCCAACACTATTTGATTATATAGAAGTTGAAGGGCATGGCAAAGACTACAGTTAAGGTGACAACATCTGAATTTTTTATCAGATGTATTTCTGTTAAAAAAAAAAAAAAAGAAAAAAAAAAAGGCCCCCAAACCAGATTCCCATCACGTATCAAACTTCAGATATTACCTATGTACAAGATGACACCAAGGATTTCCTTCTGTTCTCTGCTGCCTAACTCACCGCAGAGTGAGAAGAGACAGAAATAAAGAACTCTTCCTATTTTCCTCCGACAGAGGAAAAAGTGGCAGACTACCTCCAACCAAAACCACTAACTTCTCCCCAAACATGCAACTATTCCCACTTCTTGGAAGCTTGACTGTACAAGAGGAATTTTTTTAACTTTTGGTGAACTACATCTGTAACAGACGAACGAGAAGGCATTTCTCATGTGGCACCAGTGTTGCGTATCTGCGTGCAACTCCTGCCAGCATCCTTTCTTTCCTCAGTGTTTCCCAACTCACCCCCCAGAAAGGTGTGAATGGGTTTCTATGACTTTACCAAAAGATAAAATCAGAAACTGGATACTAGAACTAAGTCCAAAGGTAGAAACAAAGGAATGTAGAAATGAATGCCTCTGTTTATAAGAGCCAAGCAGTCTGCACACCGGTTAGAGACCGGCACAAATCCAAACACGTGCTGTAGTCTCCGGAATGGGATCACTGAGCTGCCTGGGTCAAGACTAGGGAAGTTCCAGAGGATGGCTGACCAGCAGCGGAAACAGGAATCCCTCTCCAAGGAGGAAACACAGAAATAGCCCACGGGCTGTCCGTCTCACCACAGCAATGCACGCAGCAGGACCCACCGCCGGGCCCTCTTCGGACCACCACAGGCAGCTATTATGTATGTACTAGAAGGTAGCCAAGACAACACTACTCAATTTAGACTACCACCCAGTACAGCAGTACTCCACAACAACACTACTTTCCTCAAGCATAAAAATTAAAAAGACAAGAGAGAAAAGGGAAAGAAAAACAATCCCACAAAAAAAAACCCCAACCAAAAAACCTGTACATCTCTTGGTTTTCATAAAAAGAGGTCTTATATTTTGAGCCCCTCGAGTTTTTTTGGAATTAAAAAGCCACTCTATTCTATTTTTTCAAAGGCTGAATTATTACTGCTTTCTTCTTTCTTCTTTTTTTTCTAATAAAGGAAAATCTTACCACTGTGAACATATTAAAAAAATAATCTTAGTTTACTCCCAGAGTCTAAAATAAAGAGTCTAAATATTTCAAGAACATAACATACTCTTCCTTCCCTCCTAAGGGAACATTTTTAGTCAAAAAATCTAGTCAAAAGGAATCTTGGATGCTTTACCTGCTCCTGTTCCCAAAACAAATTTAATAATTTTGCAGCCGCTGTTTCTCATTAAATGAACTAAAACATTCCCTGATCTAAAAAAAA
>VZTA01001587.1:136167-169935 GCA_013398855.1 Mohoua ochrocephala | reverse complement strand
GGTGAAACTGAAAAAAACCGCTCCATAATTTTGACAGAAGAAGACATCCTTCCCTCCAGGATCTTGGTATGATGTTATATCATAGATAGATACAACTGGTAGACTATGTCTGAAATATACTACAGATACAGCCCATGGCCAACAATAAATTAAATTTATATGTTTAGAAGTGCAAGAATAACCTTAAAAGCATTTTTATAATTGGGTAATTACTAACATTGGTATGTTCACACATATACTACCAGGGCAGAGGAAAGTGCCAGGAGAGTTCATGAACAAAATGAACAGCAAGCAAAGCATTCATTTCAGGCAAAAAGTCACTTGTTGTTTGTTTTGGTGAGGGTTTTTTTGTGTTTTTGTTTGTTTTTAAAAATAAAGTAGAAAAAGGTAGGAAGTAAACACAGTAACACAGCCAAGTCTATGACTACAAGCCTTCCCCTCCTCCCTTTCTCTGGAGAGGAAAGAATGTGTATTACAGCATTTCTGCCAGTTCCAACAGATGTACAAAATCAAGAAATAGCAGCTCTGGTGATGAACCAGTTGTACTTTTTTTCTTTTTAAATAAACAAAGATTCTCCCATGCCGTAAAAATAGAGACCAGTATGTCCCACAGTTCTCTTTGCATAATGGAATCTGATAAGCAGTCTCTCTAAAATAGCAGATTGCTCTTCTGAGGAAAATAGTTAAACTTTGACAGGATTTTTGAAAAGAAAAGTTGCCAGTTATTTCAGACAATTATCAATTATGCTCTTTAGATTTAAAAGCATAAAACTAGTTTTAAAAGCCACGCTCTTCCTTATATAGTAATTTTGGATTGACATTCTAGTGACGTTCAAAGATGACTTTGCCGAAGTGAAAAGATTCTGCAGATGATTTATTACAGGAAAAAATGAAGACAAATGTTACAATGCTAATAATGATCAGAGCTGTACAAAATCATAAAAGCTTTACTAGCGCAATCTGGAGCACTGGCCAGTTCTCATGTTGCCCAACCCAACACAGCATCTGCATGTTTTTGCTGACAAAAATAAGTGAAAAAATACTTGATTCTGTACAGCCAGAGAACACAATGCCCTTATTATTCCAGTCACAGTAAGTCCACAAGAAGGGGATATGCTGTATGCAAACTGAAGCCCCGAAATCCAACTACTTGAAATGAGTTGAGACACACAGACTATGGCAATAATAAACAATCTGATTTTGAGGCAACATCCTTGCAAGTTTTGCATTACTCTCACCGACCAGTATAAACTCTGTCAACACACAGAAGAAACTAATATGGGCAACAGCAAAGGGACAGAAAAACCAGGGAGTGCAAATCCTAAAAATTTAAGTTCACCACTGTTCTCAACATTTCCTCAAAAGCACTTACTGACTACAGAAAAACCATATTTCTGGCTTCCCGCCATGCCCAAAGCCCTACCACAAATCCGAATTCCAGCCATGCTTTGCATTCTGCTCGTGCCACAGACTTACCACAAAACACCAGTTGCCACAGCACAAACACACCTTGTCATCTGAAGATGCATAAATGACATTTACAGTTGCAACTCACCTAAAGCTCAGTATTAAGCTGCTATCTGTTCCTTCTGCAACCCTGCCTAAACTATTTGCTAGGAAAGCCTAATGAGCATGCAGTTAATTTCCTTCAATAGTTCTTTTCGAACATGCTCCTTTAAGTAAATGCTACTGCTGACCATATAATGGAGGGGGAGGGAAAGGAAATGGGAATAATATTGCAAAGGGAGAAGACTTCGACTCAAGAGATGATTAGGGTGACGAGTATCTTCTAATATGGCTGTCCATGGCACAATCTTTGCTTTTCTCATCAATTTCAAAACACTCTGGAAATGCCCCAAGGGCAGCTGAGAATAACCCTGCTGATTTTGCAAGGAAAGAGTGACAAAGGCCTACCTCCATAAGCCAGCTGCGGGGGGAGACTAGCTCCCTCATGCTCCTAACTGTCCTCCAAACACATCAGAGAGCACAGGCTCAGCAGGGTCTTCCATTACATGCTCAACCTGGTGTACAGGGACAAAAAATCAGCCTGCCATCAGGACAAACAGCTTCACACATGTTTGCAAAACAAAGGCAGCCTTAAACATTTGTGTAGGAAAGGAGAAAACCCACCATAAACACATATGTAACTACGTCCTCACTAAAAGCCCTTAAATATTCCCTCGTGTAATTGGTGCTTAAATGGCAAATCTAGACTCCTCCTGTTCCGAACAAACTCTCTTCATCTTAGGCATTTGCTCCTCCAATGATTTCACCAAGCGCCAACTCTGTTAGCATACTGAAAGCTACTTCTTGATTAAAACTGACTACTAATAGCTTCCTTTCTGACATCTGCAATTCCCAACATCTACACTCTCTAGCTGCTTTCTGAAATGCACTGATCCAGCTTAAAGAGAGCTGTAAAAAAAAAACCTTCAGAGCTCGAATTTCAACCACCATCACAGATCATTTCTGCCTCCCTCTTCCAATGAGCATCTCCTGTCAATCACACAGCATCCTAAAATTTCTAAGCTGTGATGTTCTTAACATAGAGGTATCTCTAACTGTCTAAAAGAGGCATCAAGAACAAATTTTCCTTTTCATTTAATCCATGGTCTAAGAACTATAAACACAATGGAATAAAATGTAAAATAAAAATATGCAAAAGTTGAAGCTACCAAATGAAACACCAGTGCATAGGATTTTGAAAGGGCAAGCAAGTACCTCATTTCAACGGCCATTCTTTAAATGTCAGCTCATTCCACAACAGTTTTTAAAAGTGGGGGAAAAATACAGACACTTTTGCCTGAGGATTTCTAAAAGAATATACCTCTACTCGCTTTACACACGCCTCGGGTTCAAGTATACACCTGGCACTGCTTACTTTAAAGAGTGAGGAACAGCCTGGAAAAGTTTAACATCTTTGACAAGTTTAAATTTTGACATCTATGTGCTTCTGCAACACTCTGTCCCATTAAAAACATCTCACCGTGGTCTTGTCAATGCACACGGTGTCAGGGCATGTTAGGACTGTTACTTGGTTTTATTGCAGATGATTTAGTACAAGCAGAACCAACACTTTGCAACTTGGAAGAAAACAGATGGAAATTATGTTGAAACAACAAAGGTTCTGGCAGAACCTTTATATGCACTAAGATGAAAAATAAAATCCTTTAATGGTAACATAATACAGCATATTGTGTTAGGCAAATGCATATTGTGCAGGTGAAATGCTAAACTGCAACAATTAGCAGAATACCTTTATGAGTCCTTCCCTTTATGAGTACATTTCCCTTCATAAACTAAAATAAAGAATAGCAACATTTTCCATGTAATGTTTCAAAGACTGTAAAGGTACTTCAACTTAATTTGTTTGGCATTTTTGACATCTACTACCTTTGATTTCTAATAAAAGGCGAAATAAAGGGTTGATAGTATTTGGATTAAACTGAAAAGTTAATTCTACAAAAGAAATTTAACAAACTTGTATCACAAGATTTCTCAAGCTTTTAACACAAATTCAGACACACAGATACTTATCAAACATTTACAGTGATTTGTCACAGTATGATGTACAGGATGCAAAAAAAAAGTCATCAAAGCCTCATAAATAATTCACTTAAATAAAACTGAACTGTGTAAAACTACTTTCAGTATAGACTCATGTAAATTTTACTTCATCGTGACTATTCTCCTTCGAAAAAGGGCACCAATATGGTAGTTTACATTTCATGAAAGTCTTACCTTTCGGACACTTTTGCAGGAAGGTATCTTTTACTTTCTATCCTGCTTTGTTCTAAGAGTCACATATGTGAATGCTTCTCTTAAAAGCACGAAGAACATTTATTACAAAAGTTACTGGAGTTGCTCCTACTAGTAGTAAATCCTTTCCAGAGTGAAAACCACTTGATCGTTTAGCTAATTACATCTCATTTCTTTATGCTTACTATGGACTATTGATAGTTGCAGAGGCCATTATTTCAAAAACAGAATTCCCAAATCTACAACTAACCTAACTTTTTAAAAACCTTTAGAAATCTACCATGTTGAGCTTTAAACTTCACATATCATCTTTAAATGACAGAAGAACAGCTGCAGTGAAATAATATCACGAGTTTTAATTTATGTAAATCCAAAAGCCGGGAGCAGAGTTCTCAGCAAGTACCATACCAAGCATTCACTCACTAATTTCACACTGGAGATCACAGTGGGCTCAGTGAAGGTGCTGAAGGATCTGGGACATGCCCATATCAGCACAGTAAGCAGAATGGGGTAGGGCCCTCATCCCTAATTTGAGACAAAGTCAAACCCTCTGGAATAAGCCAGCATGGCACATGTAGGCCATTAGACCAGTGCCAAGTGAGGAACAAAGGGTCTTCCAGGAGCAAGAGGAGTTGCTTTAACACATGGAAGTTTCTACAATGCAGAGTCAGTTTACTCAAGGGAAAGTCTTCTAATAACTAGTCTCTCCTGACTTCTTATGGGGAGATTTAGATTAGATGTTAGGAAGAAATTCTTTACTCAGAGGATAGCGAAGCACTGGCACAGCTTGCCCAGAGCAGCTGTGGATGACCCATTCCTGGAAGTGTTCTAGGCCAGGCTGGATGGGGCCCTCTGATCAACCTCATCTAGTGGGTGGTATCCCTGCCCATGCAGGGCAGGGGGGTTTGAGCAAGATTATCTTTAACGTCCCTTGCAGCCCACGTAATTCTATGATTGGATGTTATTAAAAACCCCTGATATTCATGGATACGATTATACAAGAATTAAGAGAAAGGCATTTGTGAGACAGAGATTAAATTATCTCTACTGCACTGTTACCGTGTCTCAGTTTGTTCTGACTGCACTTTATTTTTCCTTAAGGTCCTGTGTCAATTATCTGGAAATTCTATTTTCACTTACAGAACAAAGCAATATTGTTTGTAAAACAATGACACAAACAGACTGACTATGAACCCACTTGGGCTCAAGGCCTGAGAGAGTCAGACTGACCAGGCATAAAAATCAAAAGATTGACAGTATTTAAAATACAGAGAAGCCTACAGAATTGCCAAAAGTGAACTGATATACAATGTTCTGTTTTAAAATTCTCAATGGTATGTAGCACATGACAAACCAATCCTGACAGCTAGAGGAATCTTGAACAGCTTATTAAAAAAAAAAAAAAAAGCTATGCTTCTTCCTTAGAAATTTATGAGCAATACATCCTGTATCATGTGTCCATGACAGCTGCTATTAGGAAAGGAAGTCTTGCAAGCTGCTCAACTCATTCTGAAAGTCTCTGAACAAATGATTGGCAACTCCAGCAAAACTGTTCCTCTTGCAGATAATGCCTGTAAAGAAGAGAGTACACTCAAAGTGCCTCCCTCGGTCTGGTGGCAAAAGGGAAAGAATTCCTTAAATTCTAAAAACATTAATTTTCCAAACCAGCAGCATTAAATCTGGGTATATTGTGTGCAGTGGTCGACCAAAGCTAAGAACTCAGTGGAGAGATGCTTTCTCTTTGTGTATCTGCAGGCCTGCGTCTGCTGCAAATAAGACTGTCTGCAATTTGCCCTTATCTAACTCAGCAGAGCGATCTTAGTTCAACCACGCACTCACTTGCGTGTCAAAAGCCTCTCCTATGCGCCGTGGTGCATTCTGCAAACAAATGTACACCAAACTCTGCCAAGAGGAAACCGAAGTCTTGGAAACACTGAGGGGAAAAAAAACCACAACAAAACCAAACAGGAAGCAAAACAAAAAAATCACCAAAACGTTTAACTATTTTAATCCTTTAATCATTAATCCTCACACTAGGACAATGTTTTTCTTGCAAAAGTAATTGGAATGTATTCTCTTAGTGCAATGAGGGGCATGTATTTTCACTTCTGAATATTGTGGAGAGATTTACTTTTATGTATCCATATCTATATATGGACATATAAGCAATGTTCTAAAATATTTGACTAGCTAGTGGTCTGAAAAGTGAAAGCAACACTAAGAGATTTAAAAACTGCACAAGCTGCCTCTGCCTATGTACCAAAAAAAGGAGATTTAATCTAACTGTATTAATACTCTCATTCCTGCAGTTGCTTTTTATTGTACACTATACATTGCAAAATAATCAGAGTAAAGACATACACCAGTGAAATAACAAAAGACAGGGTTTTTTTTTTCCTGCAGTGTCACCAATCCTGCAAGTGGAAAACATTGCAACACTTCTGAATGCTGAGATCATTCCTACAGAAAACTGTTCCAAAATGAAAATAACCAACAAATTTCCAGAATAAGCAGATTTCATTTCAGGTCTGTAATTCTGCCCGGTCAAACAGCAGTGGCTACATACTGAATTCTGACAAGCTCTTGCTTTCAATCAGGCTTACGAGTTAGCCCCACTATAAAAACAAACCAAATAAAGTGTACCAAGGTACAAGGTGGGACAAATACTGTAGTAGAGGGATCTGGAACCATGAGCAGGGGTTCCAGAGAGAGCACAGAGAATTTGAACAGCATACCAGAGACAGCAGCTTACGGGGATATATAAGAGGTTACAGATTGCAGTTCCTGGCTCCTAATGATTTTTAAATTCAGCAAGAGCCAGAGTTTCTGTCTTGCGCTGAGGGAGGATATTATTGACTGTCTGACTGGCAGCATCTTCCAGCTCTGTTTTATCTCTGGCATAACCAACCTCTGTTTTGGAGGCAGGAGAGACAAATAAAAAATACAGAAAAACAACCCACAAACACCAACATCCCCCCCTGCCCCCCCTCCATTGATCTTGAAATAGCTTTGCCTCAAACTAAGAAATGCTGGAAGCTATTAATGGATTACTTTTTTAAACATTTGGTGCTATTTTACCATTTTAAACCCCCCATATATACAGATATACTTTGCATAAAACTTTAAAAGTAAACTAATTAAAAGGGACCAAGTTAGTAAGAGTTTTGAATTCTTCCAGCAACATCAAGTTACGCTGACTAAATGAGACCTTGCCATGGGGATAGAGAAGAACTCGGTCACAGTTTCTGAAAGTCACTGTGACAACTCACAGTAACTTACTTTGCCAGTATCTCAGCCCTTGAGAACTGAGTAAATGCCCTGCATTGGTCTCCTTCGATAAATCTCTTTACAGAGAACTAGTAATTTTGGTAAACATAATTCAGTATAAAACTTTCAGAAAAGCTTGGATGACTGAGTGAATGATCCATGCCTGGCTATTCTAGCAGCAGCAAGTCGAGGATACAGACAGAAACTATGACAGAGTTTTCTGAACTCTGTTACGGCAAACGCCACAACTTCTGAAACTGCCCTCAGGTCAGGTACGAAGTTGCACCAGCCTAACCAACCACTCCTGTTCACTCAAGAGGTGAGATTAGGTCAAAACCTAGCAAAAGACATTCAGTTCTCCTCCAGCCTGAAATATTAATTTATTCTGTCAGTAGTATGTTAACTGAAAAATCCTGCATGGATATATTTCAAACCACCAAGTCAGTTTTTTGTAATGATAGTTCTAAATTAACTGCTGCAATATCAAATACAGCCCAAGATTAAAAAAAAAAAAAACAGGAACTACTGAGAGAAAAAGAGACAAAAACAAAGACAGGGAAAGGTCCAGCCAGGGAAACAAAAATACTCCATCCTGCCAGAAACACTGCCTGTAGCTTCCAGACAGGAAACTCACTGCCTCCAGAAAAACCATTGGCGTCAGGAAATGGCAAAAGTACCATGAAACTTATCTCGCAGCTGAACCTAATGTAAAATGAAAGCAGAACATGAGAAAAGGAAGGTAAAGACAAACCAACTAGCCACAGATCTTTGCTTATGAATACACTAGGTGAAAATTTAAATCTTACTGATGTGTCTTTGGAGGAAAGAATCAATGGAAAAGATTATTCTAGTCCTGCTGAAAATAAATAAATAAAAAACACCGGGTTGAAAGGATAGAGCCCATTCAGCACAAGAGAAGGGGAATGATCTAGCAGCATTTCCAGGCAGACTCCACTAGCATTGTAAATAGAGTAAACACTAGTTAAAAAGCACAAAGCAAGAAAAAGCTGAATGTCAGTCATTTAAAGTACATCTGATGCTGTACTAACCTATGCTGGAAATACAATACATGCCAATAGGAGGAGTTATTCTGCCAGTACAATTATCCCACCCACAACAACATCATACTATGCCAAAAGATATGCTATGTCAGCACACAGCAGGATTTAGCCAGGTTGATGAGAGTTTTTCCAACATTTTTCACTGACATCAACACAGACTGAGGAGTAAGCAGAGTTTCTCCATGCAAAACAACTGCTGCACCAAACGGGCAGAAAAGCAATCGCAAACACACCCACTCATGGCTTTAAAGACTTAATCTTGTGAAACTTTCTCAGTCTTTATTGCCTTGTTAATGGTGGCCAAGCATGAATCAACACAGGGGAGTTTGTGAATCCCCTGCAAGCCACGGCATTAGCCAGAGGCCTCGTGTCAGGTGACGCACTGGGTCACAAAGTGCTGACGAGACCCTGGCAGTGCTGCCACATTCTGGATGGTCAGAAAGCTTCACACCAAACTTTAAAAAATAAATACTCAAAAGTTCCCTGCTATGCTTCATATTTTACCAACGGAATACAAAGTCAAAAAAACCCACGGAGGACCAACAGTGATGTTCCTCTGCCAGCTGAGGATGCTGCAGCAGTTCTTAGTGCTTAGTGACACAAATGAGTGCGTGTCAAGATGTAGCTGCACTATTCCACTTACTCTAATACTTTTAAATTAGTGAATTACACCTCTATTGCCAGGCCTCACAACACGGTAAGTATTTCTGAAATACAGCTCCCTTGCCCTCATGCTTCTGAAGAGGGATTGCAAAGCCTTCTCCCCTCCACCCACGTCCTCACATTCAAACTCACATACTCTTTCTGTGTTGGATGTTACTTTTTCCTCCAAAGCATCATCCTAAACAGCTCCTTCTACATAATTATGGAAACATCATTAGTTGGGCCCCTCTGTGCAACAGACTCTGACACATCATCTATTTCCAACAATTACGGGTAGAAAGTACGAAGCAAGCATAATGAAATTCCTAGAAAAGCTACTGTGCTTATTTTCTCCATTATTTAGAACAGCTAAACACTTCCTAATTATAGTCTCCAAACAAACCAGTATTATTTCAGGTTCTGAGGTAAAACCGTACTTTGCAGTTTTTAAATAGTAACACTGGTAATGTGCCTTCAACCGTACCCTTTTTAGTAAATCTTTAAAAAACCCCAACAACTTAAGTCAGATTTAAAAGCTTCCTAGACCACGAAAACATCAGATTTGGTAAACTGAATTAGTACAGAAGGTGCTGCCTCTAGCCATGACTACCCGTTAGCCTAAACCTGAGATACAGCCCGCAAAGGCTGAGATTATTTTTTCCTTTAAAAAGCAGTGTAAATAATTTGCAAACACTACAAAAGCTTCTTGTTTATTTTTAAAATCAGCTGCAATCCTACAGCTTGGCTCTGAATCCTGTCACAGTGACATCCACAGTTCTGCTCTGATGGCCTTCAATATAGCCTTCCTGAGCTGTTTGCATCCAGATAAACCGTAGATGAAAGAAGTACCTTAAACTTAATATAACACACAGGCTTTCATATTTATTTTCAAGTCAAAGATATTTGTTTAATCAGCAATAACATAAGTCAAATCTCAGTTCATCTCAAAAATAAAACACCAGTTTCTCTGGTGGATCATAAATTCACAGTGTCTTTGAGTCCTTGCTTTCTTTCTACTTGCAAGTTAACCATTACGAATTTCAAATGGCAGTAGATGATTACTGATTTATTTTCTTTTTGCTTATCTAAACCTAGTGTTAACATTGGGGGGGGGAAGTCCTTGAGCAATAGATTTAGTTTGCCTCTAAAAAATATCTTGACTAGCAACACCAGCAAAGAACTGTTACTGTAATCGCACTTTAGAGAGCTAAAAGCAATATCCTGCCAGCCAGCAGTGTCAGGCACAAATATTTACAGAATATTCTGAAATGCCTGTAATAAACAAATGGGACAAAACATAGTCTATCGAGTACATTTTCTACCCACAAAAGATACAGAGCGAGCAGCAGGCTCCAAGGACGACTCCCAGTGACACCCCCCAAACACTGTTTCCATTCCAGCATGCCATTATTCCAGACCGGAGCGACTGAATGTGCGCAAAGCAAAACCTCACCCTAACTTTGCTGACGTCAGAGTTTTCTTGCCAGCAGACGCTTTAGAAATAGTTACATTAAGTCTCCATTGTGCTGTGTAACTCAGAGCTCGCATTCCTGAATCGGCAAACGAATGCAAAAGAGCAGGAAGAGGGGGAGGACAAATTCAGTTTTTCAGGCCGAGATTACAGCTGTATCTGACACAGTCTGTCCATGTGACTGGCTCGCTTTGCAGGCTTCAGGTGAATTCTCTCTGTCAAGCAGAGGCAGGAAGGGAACAGAGCAGCGGCAGGAAGAGCCGAGGAGGTCAGCGGCGGCAGGAGAGGCGGCGAGGCAGAGGCGCAGCCGTGCCCCGGGCGCGCCCTCCCGGCCGGGCTGGCGGGAGGGCAGCACCAGCCCCCCCTGGCACACCTTGTCCCTTCGGGCCACAGCGCCTGACCCAGACAGAACGAGGGCAGCCGGCAGTGCATCTGCCGCCTTCTCCACCTTCCAAAAACAAACCAGATGCCTCAAGTAAGAAACATTTGAATTATTCTAAAAGCAGAAACCAGAGCCAAAGCTAACAGTTTGTACACTCCGCATATTGCTGAAGACTAAGGGATTGCTGAAACTGCCTGCAGACACTGGTCCGTGGTGGTGGCAGAATACCTCACGCTGGCTGCCTGAGGAATGAACAATAATACTAAAAAGAGATCTAAAAATAACTCAGAAGTGTCCCCTTTTCTCTTTTTTTTTTTTTTTTTACAGTGACTAGGGCTCACCTTTGCACCAATCCAACACAAGTAATATTATGAATTTTTACTCAGAAATGTAGCATTCACTCTCAGCAAGCTACACAAAACCATGAAGGCACATTCACGAGTGTGATGGCTCATGTCATAGACCCTCACATTCGAGTCTGTAAGCAAAAGGACCCTGCAACCATCTTCATGCCTTACTCTCAGCACTCCATACATTTATAGTAAAAGGCTCCTCATTTCAGTCAGAGCTTCTACCTGACATCCAGCAAGTGCCAGACGAAACAGAAGAACCCTCACTGAGGACAGCATTCTGAAACAGATTTATAACATGGATTTTACAAACCTGCACTGAACACTCCAAGATAATGACACTTAGCTTCCACAGCCCCTGACATGAGTCTGTTCGTTAATGAAAATCATCTCTGGGAGAAAACTGAGCATCTGACAGAGACACCAGACACACCAGAGATGATGTTGACATTTGAACGAACACCAACACAAAGAGCTTCAAGTTTCATATTTACAAAGGGCCACATCTGTCTCTAGATAACCTGGTGACGCTGTCAAACATTACTGACTTAACTGCAGCTTACTATCCCGTTCCAACTCAGTGCGCTGTGATCTGGACAAACCTGTATTTGTATTTGCTATCTCCCAGCAAGACCAGATCAGTACAAAATACCTGGACATGATGCCAGCTGTTCTTTAGAAAGTCCGGATATCACAGCTTTCTTCCCCTCAACTGTAAGGATTACTACACAGATATAACTCCTAGGCTCTAGTCTGAACCCAGATCTTTCTTTTGGCCATTTAAACAAATTTTTTTAAATGTGGTATGTTTTCTCAGGGTGGGTGGGGAGGAAGAAACAGCCAGAATAAACAAACTCTGAAAGTATTTAAGATTTCAAGAATGGAGTGTTACCACCAGCTCCATTCTTCAGGCAGCACAGAAGTGCCTACAGCAAACGTGAAACGCATCTGTGCAAGAGATTATTTTTTTCTGCATGTCTGCTTTATAACGCAGGGTGAAACTTCAACAGAATGAATAAATATTCCTGATGATTGTTTCATATTCAGTCTGAAATGTACTTCTCTAGCCTTGTTACACTGCAATATGTGTGCGGTTTCCTTGCTACAGCTAGCATGAGACAAAAATGAATCATACGCTGTACCAGTGCCAGAACAGAGAATAAAACAAACGCAATCACTGTTCCTGAGGAACAAAAGTCCCCATCAGAAATGTCGGTTGCACATCTGTTTCCATTGTGGGATTAACTTTTTCAGTGACTCTACCTGAGAAATAAGGCATAAAAAATGTCAAATAAGTTCTAGTAGTCTAGAAGTGAGACATTTTAACTAGATCATTTTAACATAGGTAGGTAAGTTGATAAAGCAGGAGCTTTTATGATTTAATAGTTATTTAGAAGCTTCAAGTATACAGTTGAAAACAGTAAATAATAAATTCTATTCTGAAAAAAAATGCAGTTTCTTTAACATTTCTGGTATATTGTCTATTTTCAGTAAGGGGAGCTTATTCTATTTTCTAAACAATTATTCAACACTGCACTGGGAAAAAAAAAGTCCGTAACTGAAAAGTTATTCAGAAATTAATTCTGAAGTTCTTTTAGCTGTTCCTTCATTCACTTCTTTCACGCGCACATCTTTTAGGATCACCACTATGAACAAAGGTATTCCTAACAATTCACTTTCTGTCCTTATTTCTGACCTTTCTGATTTGTAATCGCCCTGTTCACCACTCATCCTCAAATAATTCCAGTGACAGAAAATTATCAAATACTGTATGAAAGGACATAAATGATTCTGCACTCTTTTAAAACTGTGTGCAGCTACAGAAGTACTCTGCTGCAGTTTTAGCCAGTATTATTAAAGAACCCTCCTCTGAAGTGCAAATCTGTTGTCACCTTGCAGCTATCACAGCAGTACAACTGTGAGAGTGGTGTGATGGAACTTAAGGAAGCTGAAAGGCCAAGGCACATTCAAAAGGATTCAGACATCACAACAGGTAGAGATTATGAATGATAAATGCAAATAAACTAGAAGAACAATCTGCCAGGTCAACTCGCATGTCACAACACTGTGTCTGAAAAGGGACTGTTACAGCTCACAAGACTTACATTATTTACTTGTACTAGCAAGCCTTAACTTAAAATTAAATGTACGCTGAGTGCAGCCTTCTTAAATACCTGCTGGTCACGCTGACTGTTCCATACTGGGAAGGTGATAGCTACACTAAAAAACATACCATTTTGTTTAAATTTCAATTTTGATATAACTGAAGTAGTTTGTATCTGCCCACACTTCCCCATTAGAGAAGTTACAGCACCTTCAGCTGCATTTGTGGCAATGGAAGAGCAAAGCGTTACTAAAACTTAACAGGTTCCCTGTCTTGGTACAATCCCTCTCCTTTCTCTCCAAATGTCCAGTCACAAAGTAACCTCAGAAGCCATAATCCTAGAAGACTGTTCTGCTGAGACAGAAGGTGGGAGAAGAAAAATGAGAAAGGGAAAAGAAATCTGAAATGAGTGAAATGAGTTGAGTGAAAGCTAACCTACGATAAAAGGCACAAGTCTACACAACTGGACACATAGATGCAGTATTGTTTGTTCACTAATTTGGCCTCACCAATACGGCATACAAACTACTGAGAGAAGGGAAAGAGAGGGAGGATGTGACACAAGTTGTTCTCAGGACAGTAAGAAAAAACCCCACAAATACCTAGAAGTTGCCTTCTCCTTATTAGGTACTAACTGGTGTAGAGTAATTGTGTAAGTGACATCTACTCCCTTCTTAAGTTTGGCTAGATAACAAAGAAGGAAATTAATATAAAAGTTTGGATCGTGTCTATGTTTCAGCACTCCTGACAACTCTGGTTTCTACTTTGACTTTCTACCTTAGCAAAAACACTTTTTCTAATCCTTTTACATTTGTCTACAGTATCAAGATCCACCAAGAAAACGGAGCTACCAAGTTTTTTCTAGCAACGAGGACAATAAAACTGTTGTGGTAAACGACTTTTTCATGTAGAACCGTTTCCTAGCGTGTACTTAATTATAGTACATAAAAGTTCTACACAGCCATGCCATACCTGGCAAAACCAAGTAAGCTATTGTAATCACACCACTGCTAATGTGATTATGGAAGACAAAAATCTTACCCTCCTTCTGCCCCCTAGAAAGTCCTTTCCCCAATAAATAAATTATCTTGTGACCTACAGTATTATCAAATACTCTTTGGGTAACAGAGGCACACAAACCTACACTAAGAACTAGGAGGACATTTAATATTGCACACTTGAGTGCTCAAAAATTAAGGATTCCAGAAAGCAAGCTGTCCATAAAAACTAAAACTAAAAAACTAAATTCAGCATCCCCTATCCAGTCAATTGACAGTGAAGCTGATGCACTGGAAGGCAATGCAAATGCTGGTCCACTGTCAGCACCTACTATGTCTGGATGTGATATCTGATCCTTGTCACCATTTCCAGGGACATCAGGACATCTCTTCCCCTGTCCACAACAAAGATCCAACTACCAGGATAGGTAGATACGGATTAAGTGGGGCCAGTTGCTTCCCATCCAAGCAGTGGTGAGTATAGCACCAGGTAGGTGAGCTCCAGTAAGAGAAGCTGGAAAACTACTGCTGGGTGCCACTTTAGTGCTCTAGCAGTCATTTCCAGGCCTTGGAGAGATCCTAAAGGCTGTGTCCAGCTCCTGAACTTCCTGTAGAATCACACAGACATACTGATTTTTCTGGAGCTGGCCTCATGCCAGCAACGGCTTTTTCTCACTTCCATACTAAATGAGGATCCATATCTACATGTTGTATATTTTTTTGCTTTATAACAACATAATACAACACTGAATTCACAAAGACCACACAAATCCTTAAGATATTTTTACCAGACTAAAGGCTTCAAAAATTATTAACAAATCAATCTTCAAAGCAGACCTGCGAAATCTTCATAGACATTCTGCAATGGAAGATTACTTTTCCAAATTTGCAAAATGGGAAACCGACACCAAAGCTAATGCTGTCACCTGAAATGAGATTAAGATACTGTGGGCTGCCAAAGCTGTAAGGCTGTTTTGCATCAATATAGGACTGTACAGGTTCAAAACTTAGGTTGAGCACTGACAGCACTGACCTGCTGATCAACACCTGAATGTGTAAAGATGGGCATAGAGGAGAACATCTAACTACTCTACAAGGACCTTGCCCAACACCACAAACACTCTACAAATGAGGTGCCACAGATTCCTTGTTCTAGCATTCCCTGTCTTAAGTTTATATCCCAGCACACTCCAAATAAGGTGGCTTTTGTCTAATGATTTAAACGCCAATAGTATTTTTTCTGTTGTCAGGGCATGAGAATGTTCTCTTACACAAATTTTCTGCAACTTAATAGTTTGCAGACACCAAGTGACAAGATTTAGCTAGCATTAACTAGAATTAGTTTCTCTTTGAAACTTCTATCCCCGTGACAGATTTGATTAACACTGGCCAATGGGTTTCTAAAGAGGACGACAAACCTAGAAGAATGCCTTCTCTCAAGGACACTCCAGTCTGCTACAGCACGTTTTGAACTAGGGGTTGTGGAATACATCTCAAAGGAGGAGCCCTGCGAAATAAACCCATGCTCCTGCAACAGCAGTCACAGGTGGTAGCTGAGAGGGCTGTGCATGGCAAAGCTTCTCATAAACCTTTCCATCCCTCCTCCCCAGATGTGGGCCAATAATTAGCAGGAGTTAAGGACCTGTGAACAGTCTCTTCTTTTCTTTTATCATTCTCTTTTGCAGGTGCTCAAGTTTGAGAGCAAAAATGTGAAATAGGGAAAGCTATCATGAAAAGGAAGATTTGGTTTTAAAGCAGCTGTTTCAGTCTACGTCACCCTCAGTTCCTTCATGCAACCTTTTCTTCCTGCTCTTCCTCACTTATCCGTTTCCCTTCTGCCTCTTCTGTTGCCTCTACCCATCACGTTTTCCTATACCTCCTTTGAACTGAAGGTAGACAGCTCCCACTTTGTCTGAAGTCTCTCATCCTGACAGAGAATCAAGAGCAGAAGGAAGCATTCCTCCTTCTCGCTTGGGTCTCTCACTATTGACTTGATGCCTGGCAGCTGTGATACAAAATTTAAGTATCTCAACACTTGCTGCTAGGATGGCTGAAAAAGTGTGGCTGTATGCGAAATGTTCAGAATTTTGGTGCCACAGCAATCAATCAGTCTTTAAAGAAAATGCTCAAAACCACTTTCTAAAAATTTGCCATTCCTTTCAAGTTTTCACAGAGATACAATAAAGTTGGAGCAAGGCTTCTCTAAGAAAATAAAAGCAAAAGAAAATAAAAAAAACCCCCCGACCGTTGATCCAAAACCACAGACATTATTAACATTCTCAGAGCAGTTTCACTGCACTGTATTTTTAAACATTAAGAAACCTTTCCTCTTTGTTCTCAGAAACAATATTTGGTGGGGGTTTTTGTTTGTTTGTTTTAATATCCAAGTTGAGCTGCAAAATATAAATGCTTCAGACCAACTACATTTTGAATGAAATATAACCAAAAACCTGAATGCCTGGTTTCATAATGTGAAGTATTAATCTTATTTATATAAGATACTGTCAGTTCTAAGTATTGTATACACAGTTGTATACACAATACTTGGAGCTCCTAACAAACTCCTAAAAAGAGGAATTCTTTGATGTCTACTTGATGTAGTAGCCCCAGTCCAAATGAATACCTACCAAGACCATTTCCATTGTACCATACACTTACAGCACATGTGGAAGTGCATTTTTTCGTATCTAGTATAAATTCAAAAAACAAAGCGTGAAGAGAAAGGACGCATCACTCATTTTACAGATAGGTGTTTGAAGCAGACAGATAATGTGACTTGCCAAACTCTCAGAGACAATGCAGAGAACAGCTGATGATGGACAGAGGAGAACGTGTCCTATTTCATAGCCAGAATGGGATGGCAGCAATGATCAGCCTCCTCTGTCGGAGCTGCTCAGCGTTAAACCGCAGTAACTCCACAACTTGTACTCATGTGCTTGTATTCTAATGTATGTAGCACACCGGTCCACTCACATTTATAAATCCCACCACCATTTGGAACAGAAATAAAGCATGCTTTTTCCTCCTTCACATGTAACTCCATTGTCCGTCTCAAATATCCACAGATTGTCTCAGTACAAACGACTGTTTCTCCCTTTTATCTCTTGCTCATTTTACAGTACAATATCCTCCACAGGACTGACATCACTGGAGAAAGACCCCTTACATTTTCCTTTGCTCAGCAAATGTATGGTCTGTAATGGTAGCCTGGAGGTATTTCATGCCATTCTACAGTACATTTTTCTCATCCTTGAAGGAAAGACATACATATCTAGAAGGAAAGACAAACACTTGATAAAAAACGGGCAAAAACAAAGAACCTAATGTACTGACTTCTTAAATTGTAACAGAAAAGTGTTGACAACTTTAGAAGGAAAGGCCATGATAAAATGATTTTAAAAGCTTGAAGGCCTTGATTTGTTTCTCCAAAGTGAAGCAATCTTCCCTAACCAAGAAATAAATATGTAAAAGGCCAAGCCAGCTATATTATCACTCAAACTGATTCAGAAATATAAGTTCTAAAAGGATTTCAATAATATACTACTACAATCCCAAATTTAATTTAAAAAATGCTGTTTAAGCAATTACTTAATTTGATTATGTTTTGTAAAAGAAACTGCAAACTTCCAACTGTCTACTAATTCATAAATTTGCAAATTACAGCATCAACTACAACATCATGAAAAAAACCCTATTGGAAGTGCTCAGGTACTTGATTGAAAGGGAGGGGATGTAGCTTTTGTGTAAGACATATTCTTTCAATACACCCTTAAAGGCCAATCTATATTTTACTCAAACATAAATCATACAAGAATGCATTAAAATGTTACCATTTTAATACATTTCAAGGTATCAGTAGCCATGAGAAAACACACGCTGCTATTTAAATAAATCAACATTCCCGACTACCCTCCAAGTTCACCAGAATGTAACAAGTCACTCCCGGTTTCCCGAGTTCAGGATCCTGTCTCCAGGGGATGTAAGACTCCATGGTGCCAATGACAGGTGAAACAAATCTTCTATTGGTCCCAGGCCCTAAACACACACTTTTAACTTGTCAGAGTGGTTTCAGATCCAAAAAGTACATTCACCTCCCAGCCAGTGTGTTCTAGTAGCTTCTATATTGCCATCCATGTAAATACCAAATCTCTCTCTCAGCGCTGTGAACACCCAAGAAAATCTATGGCAATGAGCCCAGCAGCCTAATGAAACACAGCTCAAAAAACTGCTCCTTCAAAAATCAGTATTTAATTTGTTACTAATCCGACTGATATATATTCTTGTTCTCACAATATAGTATGAGCACAGAAGTTCTAACTTATCCTCATCTTTCTCATATGAGAACTGAATTTCCACCCAGAAAGATGTGAAGCCTTGGAACAGCAGTGTTAGCCAGGGAAGCAAATGCACGACCAGAGACTGACAGAGGGAAGTACTGTATGAATCTCTGCATCACTTACAGCCACACACAGCCACCTGTAATACAGTAGATTACATATTTTCTAGATTTACAAACAGTTGGAGAATACTTGTTTCTCCTTTTGTCAGTGATTAGCACAAAACCAGAAAATGAATCAGGCTGAAATAATAAATCTTGCGAAGAAACACCATGAAATTCCTTCATCTTACATAAGATTCATTATTTTATAAAGTGACAGGAACTTCAACAGACAAACAGATCTAAAAATCATAGTTTTAACAGGTATAGAGTAACTATGGACTGCTCAGAAAAGGAAAACAGATTCGGGTCTTCTTTTCCTTTTATTATGTCCTGTCACAGGTGTCTCCCACAGCCTTTCTGATGCATCACGATCCATATACAAGTTCACTGACTGATGGAACACCAGCCAAGATAAGAAAGACGGGAGGGCTGCCAAACAAGCATCAGTGCCAAATTACACTGAACCCTTCATTTTCTTTCCAGCTTTGCCACACAACAAGCTTTATTTCCAACAACTCTGGGCCTCCATTTTACAGATACATGTTGATAATGCATTTACATTTCACTAGGACTTCCTTCAATGAACTGTGAGAAGTAACATACAATGACAACAAGAAGTTCTGAAATCACTTTCCCGTGCAAGTGCAAAATCCTGTCATCTTTGAGCACCATTTCTTCTGGTCTGTCCCATATGTTATTTAAGAGGAGTGAAAAATAACCATTTAAAAAAAAAATAAAAATAGAGAAGCTAGCTATTCAAGAGAATGCCTTTCCAGAAAAAGTTAAAATGGCAGTCAATGGCAGTTTATTTTGACTCATGATGTCACACGACATTTTAAGACAGCTGTCTAATGGCATATACAGAAGAACAACAGAACCAGGTTATAACCCCAACTACAGACCACACTTGAATTTCAACTTTGCACCAAAATATTCTCCCCATCCCCCAACCCCCCCCCAGTCAAAACTAATCTATGGGGGAAGGAAACGAACAAAATTGCATCCTGAGCAGGTACAGTTTTTGTCTTAATGATAAATTTTCTGGCAAACTGACAGCACATTTTTTTCTCACTTGTGAAGCATTATTAAAGGTGTGATAGAACCACCCTGGAGCATGCTGGATGTCTTTCAGCTGACACTAGTATTGGTTTCAGTGACTTAATCCCAGGCTGCAAAGTTTTCACCAGCCACCCAGAGGGGTCAGAAACAAACTTGTCTTCCCAAACCAACATATAATTTATGTCCTTCCCCAGTCTGGACTGAGGAAGGCACTTGGATTCAGATTGGTTTCATTTTAAAAGTGGAGGGGAAATTTGAACTCCTGTCAATCACTGTATCAGCTACCGAGAAAAAAAGGAATACAGCACGAGCATTCTGATCCTCTGCATATCACTAAACTTTCTCTGTTTTCCTTTACAGCAAAGGGTGAAATAACTCTCTCCTATTTCCATATTCCCTTCTCATTACATATAACATCTATAGTAATCCACACATTTTATCAAATTAATTGAATTTTTAAAAAATCTAATATGGTAATACCAATCCAGTTATTCAAAAGAGTTATTTTTATTCCAAATCTTATTTTCCTCATTATTTTAAATGCCTCAGAAATATATGAAATAGTTACAGAATAGTCTGCAATCACAAGTGGCAAGAAGGAGAATTTTTAAACTGATGCCTTGGATCTCAGATGTTCTAGTAAGTCAAAGTCTGACTTTTAAAGAGTATTCGTATACAATTTTTGCTGAGGAATAAGCTAGCTAAAAGTGTTAAACTACACATATAACCTTGAAGCTAAAATTTTATAGCCATATAAATATGCATTAGTATTCAGTTTTCCACCAAATGTATTTTGTTGGGTTTTTTTTTTAAATCCTTCCCAAAATACCAAATATATGATGGAAAGCAATACTCTATATTACGATGTAAGTGTACTAACTTATTCTAACCAATAAACAAGCCTGTGAAGAAAAGCTTCCTTAAAAAGAATTAATTTTATTCTAATAAATCAAAGTACTGACTCATCTAGCTGTGACAGAGATTTCTTATGCCCAATAATTTCACAGTTTTGGCGCAAACATTTAATGCTATGCCCCGAATAAAGGCAAGAGGAAGTCAGACTAATTACTGAGCCAGGGAGAACATTAAGTTTATGAAACATAGTCCTTGTATTTGTATGTAGTTCACACCTGGTCTGGCTTGTTGACAAGAATAAAGTATTTCACTGATCATGGACTTGATAAATGTTTCTCCAAAGCTACCAAAAAGCCGCTGTGAAATAGAGCTGAACTGGTAAAAATCTTGGAAGTTACGTGATTTCCAGGAGATGGCTGAAAGCACTTTATTACAGAGCATAATATCAAAGGAGCACACTTTAATAAACAGTTTTGGTAACAGACCAAAGCAAACAAAAAGCATCATGTTTTTTAAAATGCTAACCACACACTTATAGAGACACAGCGAGAATACTGAACACATGGCATCCCAAGAGAATGCAGGGAAGCAGTCCTCACAGGTCAGATTTGCAGAAGAAATGAACTGGCAGTGAAATCTGAACATAACAGAATTTCAGGAGCATTCAACACTGAAAAGTGAAAACAAATGGGTGTCCAACACTTTTGTATATTTGTGCACATTTGTGTGCATATATCAGCTTATTTGAAAATCAACTATCTGCAGACACCCTAATTAAGCAACCTTTGCCAGTAAAAACTACTGTATTTTAATTATATTCCTTAAGTAATGTCCTGGTTAAGCAGAGCATGAGACAGATGTTATCTAGTCTGTTTTTGGGATACTCTAGGTAAGGAGTCACTGAAGGAGAAAAGACACTGCCCTGCAGTATTACTACAAAAAAAAAAATTATCTGTATTGCCTCTTTAAACCAGGGAGCTCATCTCCACAGAAAACTTTTCTTTTTATACCACTATAATAAAGATATGAAAAATTAGAATAAATCCAGTAAACCTTTTCCAACACAAATTCACAGAACCAGTTATGTTGGAAAAGACACCCAAAATCATTGCGTCCAAGTATTAACCTAACATTACTAAGTCCACCACTAAACCATGTCCCTAATATAAACTAACTTGAGGTGTCCTACAGTAATAGTTCTTTTCCTATGAAAGACTCAAGATGAAAATCCCTTCAGATTTTTACACATGAATAAAAAATGTAAGATGAGAAGGTATGTTTGGTTTTTATTTATTTAAGAAAGAAAAGTGAAGTTGCTTCACTTTTGACGGAAGTACTTTGAAGTCAGGAGCTTCACTGTTTAGTTGAAACCATTTATTTCCTCCTACAGTTCCAAAGAAAACCGTTACACAAATACATTAGAGGAAGCAGGTGTATAATTTAATTGAAAAGCTATTTAAACTTCTGAAAAACAAACTTTATGTCAGCACAGGAGATCTTTCAAGCATTTCCTTATGTTACTCGCTAGAACATATAATTTAATATTTATCTTGCTACTTTATTAAAAGAAAGCAACCACAGGGTATTATTTCACAGCACTAGCAAGCAATGCTCTATGGCCCTAAGCACAAAATAAAATTATCGCAGTGCCAGGAAAACACCGATGTCACTTCAAGCTGTAAATATATGCAGAAGATCCTCAGCATCACCAAAATAATATAGTAAAATACCTAGGGACATGATCATTAAAACAAACAAACAACACCCCCTCCCTTTAAGCTAGATTGCGTAATTCCATGAGATACTACATCACTTGTTTTCAATGTGCCCTTAGTTTTAGTTCAGATACACTTCTTATTTTATAAATCGGTTGTCACTGAATTTACAGTAACATCTGGACTTGTTCAAGACTAATTAAGCTAAATATAGCTTTAAGAAATGTATTCCAGCAGGAAAAAATACATTTACGAAATTATATTAATGTGCAATTAAGCAGCTTACAAGTTTTTTGTATTTTAATATAATTTCTTCCAACAATGCACAAAGCAACTCGGTGTGGACAGAGACACGACAGATCTATGTGAATGTAGGTAGATAGACAGATATGGATGCATTTTAAAATATTAAAATACTTAAATACTACAGAGAATACAACTTTTCCAATGTACAGAGCAAGAGGCTCTGGTATAGAGGGACTTTATGCTCAGTGAGCTTCGCTACATATTTTCAGAATCCTACAGAAGCAGCCCACACTGACTTAGCTTGAAAGGGTTAAATTCGTACAAGCAGTGGCCCATGCTGTCTCTTGTTGCAGGTTAACCCACCCCGAAGCAGAAATTCAGAACAGGACCACCTTTCACTCTTTAGAGCAAGGTCACGTATTTGGCTTAAACTGCCTGTAAGAGAGGTTTAAGCGAAATCTTTGGATCTGAATAGGATCAAGGACACTCACTGCATTATATTGAGGGCTGTGGGTTAGTAAATTCCAAGAGAAGGGCATTAATAAACAGAAGGTATAACATTTTAAATTACTGTGGCTATTTGCTAAATTAACAATGTCCTCCTCCTAGCAGCCAAGTTTCCAAACTAGCTTGTACTCTATTCTGTGGGACTAACTCCCAAAGGCAATCATTTACCAGAACTCACTCTATAGATGCCAGATACCAGCAGCACACAAAAGAGTACAGCAGTCCTACAAAAGGCAGTAGCAGGCTTTTAAAGCAAGGATGGATATAGCACCTCATGGTTAAACAGCAGATGTTATGGGGGAGGAGAATGTAAGCGCACACTCAGATTAAGTCAAATTGGAAAAATATAACCATGCTATTGAAAACAGAAAATAAAGTAGTAAGTTAAATGCACTGTGACTCACCTCATTTTTACAGTTTGGCAAGTAATTTACTTCAAAAGACAGTAACTTCTTGTTAAAAGAAAGGCTAGTTATTATTATGACTGCCTGACACTTCCCACTCTAACATCCTATTTTCCAACCTGCTTAGAATCTTCTCAAGCAAACTGGGCTGAAAGTTATATACTAGAATCTTCTTCAAAACTCTTTTCAACCAAAGTACTTAAGACGATAACAAAAAAACCCACCACAGCTCAAAAAACCACAACAATGTAATGAATAAAATTATCCTAGAAGAGAAAATAAATCAAAAACTTGCAGTATTTTCTCTGGAAATGTTTAGCCCTAGCATACTTTGAAGCTGGAATTTGAATTCTGGCCTGTGTAACTTGGATGCACATTTTATCACCCTTCCAGCAATGTGAATATATCCATGCCTGCAAGTTTCCGGGAATGTGAGAAAAAGATACCCAGTCTTCAGAAAAGAGCATTTATTTTACCTGCTAATATCTCTACTAAACTTGATCCAGCCTGGAACTGAATAGAATCTTCCTTTCACTTCCAGGTAAAAAATATGCTGGATCAAAGTACCAGAAAATAAAGGTAGGAAGCTGACTTATCCTTTCCAACATCCAACTAATAAGTGGCAGCAATGTAGAAGAAACTTCAACCAAATGTGAAGGGGGTGGGAATTTAACCTAAACCATGCTGCAATTCTAACAATAGTCAAAATGGTGGCTGCCAGAAAGGCGACTGAAATCTGCACCGAAACTGGATGGTTGAACAGTAACTCCATCAGAGCATGCTAAAGAGACAAATATAAAAAAACATGGGGATTGCAGAGTGAGGAAGCCAAGAGTCGTTGTTTGGGGAAGTAATCTGTGAACTTTAGCACAAGTAATAAGAGATTATACATGAGAGACAGAATGGACTGGCTGATCACAAACACTAGAGGAAAACAAGCTAACAAAGGCAAGAAAGATTCTGCAGAGTAGTTGAACAGGGAAAAGAGAGGAAAAGCATCTCCAAGTCACAGGAGAGAAAAAACAAAGACATCAGATTAGGTCTTGAAAAGGATATGATTTTAGATCAGCCAGGGTATCATCCTAGCAAGAATCTTAACTGGCTAAATAGGAATAGGATTTGCATGAAATACTGTTAATGATGCAGAAAGTAAAAGTTAGATTGCTGGTAACCAAAAAAAGCAGAAAAAGCAGCTTGTACTGTCAAAGCAAGTCTTCCTCTACTGCCCATCCTCTACAGTCCAAAGACAGCCATAAAACACTCTACACAAGCACATGGATCATACTGTCTCGGGTCAATCCCTATAAAGCATGACAGAGTATTATTAGATACTACTAGCTCAAATAGCAGCAGTCTGCCTAGTGAGTAGCTTCCAAACCTCCTGATATGACTGCAATTATTATTTTTAATGGCTAGAAAACAACACACAAAGTACACCAGAAATATTTCTCTTTACTTGATGAAGTTGCATTTGGAAATGATTGCTGAAGTATGTTATGACAGTTTAACTGCATGGCTTTTATCCCTTCCCTCCCCCATAGTATTTTTGCCTGGTATACACTTATCAGGTAACTGGTCAGGATTTTGTTTGTTCTTACTCATTGTGCCCCCCATAAAAATAAACAAATAAACAAATAAATAACTACTGCATAATACTACATTGAAAGCAGAAATTGATTTCCTCATAAGTCATTGCAGAGCACCAATATATTAGATTAATATTGCTGAAATAGTCAAAAAACATACTCTTTCCACTTAAGTAGCATGGTTATTATCCCTGTTAACAGATACAATATTAGAACGTGATTAAGGATTAATTTATTTACCACCTCAGGTGCCTGACCTGAGATAGCCTAAATGAAACTAAGTTCTTGGGCATGTTACACAGCAAATATGTTCAAAGATACCTGCAGTATCAATTGTGTACACACATCCCCACCCCCACCACACAACCAAGATTCAGGTGCCTTTATCAGACAAGATAAAAATCTTTTTTTTGCTCTATTTGCATTATATCTCTCATTCAATGGACACAACTGCCCTAGAGACTAGGTTTATTTCTGCCCAAACTAGATGGACGCCCCAGCAGACAGGGCAACTGTGTTCTGAGGAATGCTTCTGCAGGGGAAGAAAAAAACCAAAAAACCACAGCTGTATTATTAAGAACAGTAACTTAATAAAGGTAGGCACAAAAGACAGTCCAGCTATGGTTGCTTCGTCAACTTTAATTCTGGCCTTTCTTAACATTTGAGAATTTTACCTGAAACCTTAAAATTACAATTAATTGCATGCAGTGGCAGAATCAGTTTCACTTTTCATTTACAGGTGCAATCCTTCACATTACAAATCCTGGGCAAACAAGTCATGTAATTGCTGCAGAAGCCATACCATGCCATTTCTGGTATTTCTAGTGCACTCATTATCATGGTTTCTGAGAAACACAGTTAAACTACCAGCATCCTCAAGCTATCTTCCCTGTCTTTACAATAGACAGAGTCCTTGCATTCTATACACTATGAAAACCCGAGCCACTCTTCACCTACAAAATGCACTGTTTTGCAGAATGCACATTAGGTAAGTTAAAGTTACTGCAAGTAGGTACTGACTTCGATAATACATACTCAAAGCCATACTCCAGTCAACTATTTTTACGACCTGACACTCATGATAATGAAGTTAAATCTAATAAACCCCCTTTTTTTGAAGGAAATCGGATCACCAAAACAAGACTTCATCACCTAATACTCCAAAATCACCCATATCCAGGTACTAATCTAGAGTAACACTGTACAAAGCACCTATTTCAGGGATGAACTTTAAAGGTGAATAGCTCTAACTTCAAAAGGTCTGTATTTTACAGAGAGCTTCACTACCCACACGGAGTTCTTACAGATAAAAGCATCAATCTACCCAAGTCTTCCCATAAACTGTTGCATTTCTGTTCACTGTACTGCCAACTGGAAGCTCCTTCCTTTCAGGATTCTAATTTATTCTCTCACTGAATGATTTTTAGCACAATAAAACTATTCATCTGCATACTTAGAGGTGCATTTTCACCATTTCATGAGGAATACCAACCATATAAAATATTCTTTATTACCAATATTTTTTATTATTTTTATCCACCAGAGAGAAACAAAAGCAAACTTACAGATAGTTTAAGCGAGTCCATCCCACAAATACAGCATACTGTGGCTTTACATTAATTGTGCATAGGCAGTTTTCCATAAAGTGGCTTTAAAAAGCATACAGTGCAAAGATCCTTACAGCTTGGGAAAGATAATTTAGGTTGCAACGGTGACTTCCAAATTATTTGTTATCCTTAAAACAGAAAGATAATATTGTATGACCTTTGAGACGAGAAAAAGGATATGACTGTATAGCCCTAACAAAAAACCAGCAATACCTCACACCTCAGAAACAAAACAGAAAAAAGGAACAATGAAACAAAACCATGTCACTGTCTTCATATTTTATTCAATCAACAGTTCTTGGTCTAGATCCAGCCACGATATTATGCTGATTAGGACAGGGTGTAGGAAGTAGGAAGAAACTGTTTTCACTGCTTACTGTTCTAAGGAAAAAGCTGTAGCATTGCTGGGCAGGACTAAACAGGATGCTTCTATTTCTTAACCCATTCTCCAGTAAAAACACCTCCTGCAAAGCTTAAACTTATCTTTTGCTGTTGAATTAATCTGGCACATCATATACCTTATCTACTAACTAAGTTAAACACTGAAAACAGGGAAGTTTGTTCTTCCTTTCCCAGACATGCAGGCAGCATGTAATCCTAATAATCTAAATTCTTGCAAAGCAGGATATTTCTCTTTGTTTATCCGTGTTCTCTTTTCATGAGTTAGTTAATCCATTACCTTATTCATCTTGGAATAATCTTTAATTGTTAATAATGGAAAGACTCAGGACTCCTGTGCTGAGTTTACAGGCTCTCTTCTATTCTTGCCCTGGCTGAATTTCTGCCTGGTGTCAGGTCACAGAAGACGAAGTCTACTTTTCTGCAGCTATGCACAACCACCACAGACAAAGTCCAAACACAGCATACTGGCACATAAAGGGAAAAAAATGCAATAGCAAATAGGAACAGGAAGGTGAAGAAAGACAGGAGATAAAAAAAACCCCAACTAGTCACATAGGAACTTTAAGAGAAAAATACTTTTGGTCATTAGGCACTAAAACCCCTCAATCAAAATGCAGATGGGCTTAAAACCATGGTGGTGGTGTGAAATGAAGAGTAGCATGCACAACAGCTTTGCGGGTTTCTCCTCTATGCTGTCCCACACATAAAACTTACACTGACTGTAAAATCTTACACTTCAGTAAAGCAACAGCCTGGCTTCACAGACTATAAGCACTAAGGTTTCCTTTGCTTAAAAAGGAGCTAGAAGTTTGATACCTCCATCCCTGACCCTGAGTAAAAGGGCTCCTGGTCTCTCAAGACGTATTTTTAGCAGTATCATATAAAGGAAAGCTTAACTTCTTCTTTTGAAAAAAGCAAACTCAACCAAAAAGTAAGTATCAGATACAGCTTCACAAGTAAAATGAAAGTGAAAAGGTAGCTGCCTGTCTCAGTAAATTGAAGCAAGGTCTTCAACTCAGGGGAAAAAAAAGTAATTTAAAAGGCTTTATTCTGTTTATATTTGACTTAATAGTATAGTAGAACACAAAATCAGAGCACCTCCATCAGGACAAACAGTGGAGAACACTTTGATTAAAGTTATTTTTCCCAGTACACAATCTAAAACTAAAGTAACCTTGAACACACTCCACTTTCCAGACAAATTTCTTTGCATTGAACAACGTATTAGATTGCTTATTACGGAAACACGAAAGGCAGACCCAGAGTAAGATACTTCCCAATGGCTGACCAGAAGAAAATGTTTCTCATCAGGCTTCATCTTTGCCAGTAGGATGATGTCACTACAATCACTATTTATTCCCATCCAAATGTTCTTACACTATCAGAAGTCTGAGGGACACCTGGAAGTTCCCTACATAATGCATTTTGATATGAAGGAGAAAAGCCAAACAGTATGTTGCAACAACCACTCTCTGTCAGCAGCTTCACTTACTATGTACAGTTCCTGTACACATGTTAATTAATACTCACTAAAACATTTACTGTGAAAGTCCTTTTAGATCATGATACAAGGAAGAGCTGCAACAACGAATATGGGCTTGGCATATGGCCCCAATTTTCAGGTCATAAAAAGCCTAAAGCACTCCTCAATTATCTAATTTACACAAAATAAAAGCCCTAAAAGTCCTAAAAAAAAAAAAAGAATAAATATTTCTTCCCGAGATAGAGTTCTGAATGACAACACTGCAAAAGATTTGCCAAAACATCCCTCCCCTTGTCCAGTATCACAGAAATATACAGTAAGTTCTGAGCACCATGTACTTCTAGCAAAGGAAACAGATCAATGACGCATTTAGGAATGGCAACACCAACAGTCTTTTCCTCTGGAATGCAACTGTTATGGTGCTAAGAAATACTCTTATTTGTCTAAGAGCAGTTAACAAGGTTATTTTATATAAATACTTAAAAATAAAAACGAGGCACAGCAGCACTAGTGCTGTGGTGCCATCATATCCCAAACACGAGCCAGGCAGGGCTGCAAAAGCCCCATGCCTTGACTAAAACCTTCGGTCCCACCTGAACCTCCGCTGTTCAGAAGATCCCCCGAGGCGCAAGACCACTTTGCACTCCCTAAAAAACATTTCTTGAAAACACACGCAAGGTAAATCTGTCTCACCAGAAGTTGTACACAATGCACTAAACACTACAGCTGGAACAGTCTGATAGATTAAGCAATTTAGGATAAAAATAGAACTTGATTACTTGATGTGGCTCACAGAGTTTGGTTTTATGTGAAAAATCTGATCATTAACCAAGAAACTTAAAAGTGATAATTTTATTTATTAAGGATATGCAGCATCAGTGAAACACAATGAGAACAAAGCAACATGATTCTTACTGCACATAATTTCCCCAGAGTTAGTCCTTTTGCTGAAGCAGTTCTTCATCCACTAAATGGAACAACAGAAGGGGACAGCCAGGGGCTCCAATTTAGAGTAAGCTCTAATCTGCCTTATGGGAGCAGCTAAAGGACCTATGGAAAAATGTTTGTTTAACAGTAATTTGTCTCAACTATAAATGGAAGCAGAACAGAACTGACATAGTCCCACAATGACAGTTTGTGCTGAACAATAACAGGATACTTGCATTAACAGAGCTGTGCTCTATTTAGGAAGCAAAAACAAGTGACTATACCAAACTCAATTGGTACAAACATTTATTTCTGCAAGATGCCCTTCAAATGATTTGCTGAAGACATCATTAGGGGATATGCTGGCTTCTAAAGAGAGGAAGTTTTAATGCCTGAGGAAACACCTGTATATATGAAACTCTAAGCTCATTTCATTTGGTCATTTTGCTAAGTTCCTTTAGGTTAAAATAACTCTTATATCAGCTTCCTAGACTAGTGCAGTATGTCTAGATGCAAAGTGAATCTTTGGAAACTCGCCCTTAAAAAAAAAAAAATTAAAAAAAAAAGGCAACAACTGTTCTCATCTTGTAAATGGTAATTATAGTGTTCGGCTGCGTGTCCAACAGGAGGCTACCAGTTGCCCAGCAGGTGACTGACTTCAATCCACAGTTTAAGAGTGGAAAAGCCTATAGTAATCTCTCCATTACAAAAAAAAGTAACCTAAAATGAAAGTACTCCTACTTTTTCTTGTTCCATGGATAAGTCCCAAGGTATAGTTAATTCTTTTAAGAAGTATGCCACAACATCAATGAAGTTAAAGCAAAACAGACACTCAAAGCCCTTCTCCCTTGCCTTAATGATGAAAGACATAAAGGTGGTATCACAAATGACATCTCACAGCTCACCTATGGGGCGTTTCTTCCTTATCCAAATGCTACTTTGAAGAACTCAAAGACCATTCTAAAGCTGGCATAAGACATGCTCACAACAGGAAAAAAACTTCTTGTAGAGCCCTGTAATATTCTAGTCCCACACAACATTTACAGCTCTTTTTAGATACCCGTTGCTTTGGTTTGGATCCTTGAGTCAGTACTTGCACTAAGAGAAAAAAACCAGAAAAAACAAGCAACCCATGCCAGAGAAAGACCAGCAACCAAAACCAAGGTAAAATACAGTTATGAAGTGCTTGAGAACTGCCAGAAATGTACATGAAACAATCAAGATCACTGAAGAAAAGACTAAGCCACCTTATGACTCAGATGAGCTAAGTCTCTTCCACAAAGTCTCTTTTCATCAACTAAAAAATAAACTTACAAGAAAATCTGCAATAACGAGTAACCATTGGTTTACAGAAGTTTGGAAGAAATCTGTCAATCCATGAATATCAGCAATAGACTAAATACCTATTTATTATAACAATGCACCAAGAAATAAAATAAATCCAAAAAAGTGCCTGAAGAAATCTGTTGAAGTAATCCTTCAAGTGAATACTTAAGAGGGAAGAGCGTAATTCTACTTTGAATTTTATTTGTAAGTTTCTTTCCGAGTTAAACTACAGCACAACAGTATCTGAAGTGTCATCTATATACAACACACAAAGGTATACATTTTTCTTTAAAGATTATTTCATTGATGATTTAAAACACAAACTACTTGAAATTAACTAAAATTAGAATAAAATAAGAATAAAACTTTCACTTCAGCGACTCAAAAATAAAAGGAAGTTTCCTCTTGTGAAAAATTAGGAACATTTAAAAAAAACCCAAACAACTGTTTTAAGAGGTACTGATACAGTCTCTTCCATATTCTTCCTACTGGGGAAAAAAATGGTACATTGCAACACTAATAAAAACAATCACTTCTATAAGACTCAATGAAACTTTTTACCTTCTTGGTAGAAGTCTACCTCCAGGTGCAATTTGCATGCTTTCAGCAGTAAGATCCAACACGATTCCGAGTGTCTTGAAGCTGTATTAGGTACACCAATTCGTTCAGCTACGCATCTTCCATCAGTTAACACAGAAGGCACAATGGAAACAGAGCTAAGACAAACACAAGACAAAAACGTGAAATCAACTTCTCTATGGATAAACCAGTGTTAGAATTAATACTTCTATTAATCATTCAAAGAGCTTTCGCTGACCCTCAGAAAGAATCGGACTAACTCACATCTCGGCTACAAACCAGAAATCACGCTAAGAGCAGAACCCAAAACACATATCCATCAACTTGTGCAATTCAGGTATTAAAATCTATTCTACTGGGCCGGTACATGATGTTTACATACAATTCAGAAAACAAATCACAAAGCCAATATGGATGTCTGACCATGGGCCAGAGTGAACTGACCTCATAATGGAGACCACAAGCTTGGCTAAAGGCCATCAGAGGACAGTGGTCCAGAGCACTGTAGTTGTACTTCAGAGCTCAAAGATCTTTCTTAGTGCTTCCAAACCAGGATTCAGAAGTCCTATGAAAAGACTGAGGAATCCTGCACTGTCATCCTGGAAGGAAGCGGGGTGGTGTGCGTGTTGGATCTTTGTAAGGAATACTTTAGCAAGGCTAAGCACGGATCAAAGAGGCCCAGTAAACAGGGGAGAAAACCCTACATACTGGAGTAGTTAGGGAGAATCACCTACCCACTGAACAAATTCAGTCTGAAATTTTTCTCGTGGGGAATAGTAGCTAAATGCTCTTAATTAAGAACATGGAAAAAATAGCATATACCACATCTTTTCCACCACAAAAGGCTCTACTCAGCTGCCAAAATAATTCAAGGGCTTGTGTTCTTTCACAGGTTGATAAAATTCACACAAAACAAATTTTCCTAATGCATTTATTAATGCTAACTGGGAATCCCATAGCTAAGGGAGTTTTAATGATTCATTTACTAATGGAGAGACCAGAATTTGTACACACTATGAAGGTAAACAAATACATCTGTCAAGCATCTTCTTTCCTCCTGAGCCTCAGCTAGCACAATTAATCAAAATCTGATGATTGTTCTGCATAAGGAACGTGTCATTTGTCTGACAGATTTAAGTTGAAGGGGAGAGAAGAAAACCACACTTAAACATTTCAACTCCTCCTTTTAGAAATGATGATCTGATGTCCACAAACTCAAAAACAGCTGACAACATAAACATAACAGCTAGAATTCAGCATTTTAAAATGCTGAATTGTATAAAACACAGTTGAAACTGGCATACTTCAAGAAATATGCACACAGAAGAGTTACACATACATATGCCTTTTACTGAACTCGTTTTTATGACTAGTATTATTATCATTATGCAAAAGTGAAACTTTCATTTTCTGGACAAATAGGCCGAGTTCACATACAATTAAAAATAAAAAAGTGCTTTCTCAGCTTTCTGAAAGCTTGAAGTACAAGCATTTAAATGTTTACCGTTAAATAAGTACCAGATTTTGTAAACTGTTAAGTAATGTTACACAGCCATCATTTCTAAGCATTCAAGTGAATTCTGTTAGCTGGGCAATTCAGAGTTTTACTTCGGTCTGACCTGGATATTAAACTAAAAACTTTATTTTCTAATGAATTTAATAAAGAAACATTTAATTGGACACTGAAATATGGTTCTTCAGCTGACAAAAAGATTAATTATTTTAAAAAAACACCGAGGGGGGAAAATTAATTTTTAAAAAGGAATTTATCTTTAGTTTTGTCTCCAGAATTAAACCCTGCAAGATGCATTTCCCCAAACTGCCCTTAATAAAATAATGCTAGCCTTGACAATAGTTGAGATAAAGCACTAATCAGTACCAATGCCAACTACGGTATTTTAACAGAAACAAGATTTGTTGTGCTTCTCATGGAGAAACACAGGCACATATCCAGTAAGCAACCACAAGGGCATGAAGGCTTCAAATTTTGATTTCTCTGCTCAGCAGTAACAGCGTTCTACTACTGTCCCTCTGGCATATCCCCATAACTCCATACTACTACTACCCTTCTGGCAAAGCCCCTTTCTTTTTGTCAAGAGGTAGTACTGGAGCAGAAGGAGAGAAAGGCAGAAGGACGCCTTCCCTTCGCCAGCCATCACCTCTTCAGCTCACTTACATGCACGCTGGCTTTCATACAGTTTGTTACCAATTCTTCCCTATCTTTCGAACGTGCGCCTGCAGTAGCTGATGTGCGTGTATAGCAAATTGCCAGGTGGAAAACTCCCAGCTTTGCAGCAGGACCTGTGCAAGGAAAACACTTGGCAGGACGCGGGCTATTCCCACTGCTTGTTCCCCACCGCCTTCACAGGCGAGATGCAATATCCCTGCAAACTCCTCCATTCCTCCGACCCACCGGATCCGGGGTGGGCAACAGACCACACAGAGGTCAACTAGAAACTCTCAGGGGGGAGGGTGCGAACGGCGCCCCCGGGGTGCGCTGGAGGCCCGGGAACCGCTCGCGCTCCTCTCCCTGTGCCGGGTCTCCCGGTGCCCCGCAAGTTCAAGTGCCGGAGTTCCCAGGCCCCCGGCCCGATGCC